>WAAB01023394.1:0-123915 GCA_013389865.1 Piaya cayana | reverse complement strand
CCCAGGGAGGTGGTTGATTCGCCTTCCCTGGAGGTGTTTAAGTTGCGGGTGGACGAGGTCCTGAGGGACATGGTTTAGTGTTTTGTGGGAGTGGTTGGACTTGATGATCCAGTGGGTCTCTTCCAACCCGGTGATTCTGTGATTCTGTGATTCTGTATAAACACAGGTTTCATCTGAGTTGCAAGTTGTCACAGGTCAATTCACCTGGGTAGAAAACTGACCAATGAGTCAAGAATAGGGTCTGGTGCAGAAAATCATAGAGAAATTCTAGTTATTTATCTGGAAAATGGGATATAGTATTTTGCAGTCCTGTAAACAGAAATGTAGATTAGTGATTGTGTTCACTCCTTGGTTTACATAACACAAGAGCACTTTTTATGCAAGCCTGTGCGTCTGCCTGTGTGAACTTCATACTGAACTCTACCTTTGACCATAGTACTCTTGCTTAGATGCTCATGATCTGTGTCTGCTGGAGTTTGCAAGCACTCACCCTCTTGGTTCTGTTTATGGTTTTTTGGGGGTGGAGGGGTGAGGTGTTAAAGTTGCTATCTTTTAGCATGCAGTAAATACAAAATGCCAATCACAGAGCCTTCGTGCACTCTTAAGAAGTTAGAAAGCACAGATATTACATATGTGCAGACTCTTACTCCATATCTCTTACCTAGAGCGAGGAGACATTTGCAGCAGAACAAACAATTAATGTTCCTTATAAGAGGAGAAAAAAGAAACAACAGAGGAAGTTACGGGATTTCAGAGACAGGGGAGTGGAGTTCCAGTTTGGGTCGTTGCACTCCCTGAATTTTTGCCCCTTGTTGCTAGCCTTGTCAAGTAGGTGTCATTTATTGTGTACTTAGAAAGCCTGAAGAAAAGGCTGCTGCCTTCCTGGAAGTTAGACTATCTGGTGGCTGAGTTGCAAGACAAGATGTAGGAGCAGAATAGGTCTGTGGTGGTTAGACAAAAATAATGAGGAATGTGGCAGGAAAGGGTAATGATCTCCCTTATCTGTCTTAGATTTCTCATCTCTTAAAGATGTTTTCTACTGGCCAAGCAGACAATTTGTCAGTCTTCAAACCTTATTAGAAAAAGCCTTCAGGGTTTTTTACTTGCTGCAAAGTGTTAATATGTTTTAGAGCTGTTAAGTATGTTAATTTTCAGTTACATTTAGGCTCCCAGAGTAGCCTATGCTTCTTAAAATCTGCATAGGTGCAAGACAATAAATAAATACTCGTGGAATTCAAAAGACTTTAGAAATATGGTGACTCAGGATTAAATTCTACCCTAAGCTATTTTTAACTTGATGATAATTTAAACCTTAGCATAGAGCCTACAATGAAGCTCCATGAACTCAGAGTCAAAGCCTGTCAAATTCATGAAGTGAGAATATGGACGCACTTCATAAATTTTGAAAGACTGTAAATTATACAAAGTGTGTATATGAATGGGTTCAATTTTTTTTTTTTTTTTTCCATATAAAGCCATGGTATGACAAGCCTCTCCTCACACAAAGCTCCTATACTTCATCTCTGTTCTGAATAGAAGAACAAAACCTAGCAATAAAGGGTATCTCTGGTAATTTAGCTGAATACAAAAAGGAAAACACGGGGTTTGTGTATTAACACCAGGATTTGAATCAGTGTTTGACTAGTCTTTTAAGTGTATTTGAAGATAAGAGTAAGATCAATCTCTGGAAACATCAGTTGGCTAATTCAACTAGAGACCTTCTTAGAGTCTATAGAAGCATCATCTTATTGTCTGTATTCAGAAAATAATTCTATACATAAATTCTGTGAATATCCGCTACGATCTAGTCATTACCCAGTCTAAAAAAGCCACTTTGGACTGTCTCAAATCAATAAAATATACAGTAAATGAAATATAAATTGTAATCCAAACACATTGTGGAAAACTGGACTATTGATTTTTTTTTCTGTATTTTTTCCTTGTCTGATTAGATGATAAAGGTCTGAATCCAGCAACTGCTGGAGTGATTCACTTGTATTGACAGCATTATTTTTGGCATGAAAGAGGTTATAGTCTTCTCTAGAGACTTGTTTTCAACTCTGTGTTTGTGATGCAACAGATGCACATTAGCTATTAAGACTCCTAGATCTCTATCTGTGCTTCAGGAAGAAGCATGTTGGGAAACAAGGACTGAAAAAAGCTTCGTAGATCAATAAATCACATTGCAGTTGTTATTTCATAAACTTCAGATCAGACTTTATAGCAGTTGGGTGTTTTTTGTTTTTTTTTTTTTAACTTGGAAAATTATTCAGGAATGTCATTATCCTGATGGCTAAAAATCTAATTTCTAGCCTCAAAGAATTCCATTTTAATGCATTTCTTCATCTACCTACTTTAACCTTTAGCTTAAATTATACTTTTAAATCCCTGGTGTTTACTCTGAAGAGTATTTATAGAGAACATTCATATACTCCAATGAGCTTTTCTGTGTTTCTTCACATATAACAGTCTTTTCATTCCTCTGACAGTAACTTCTTTTTCTTGTGTGCATGTTTCAATCTCATTTAACTTTTAAAATATGAATAACCACAGCTGTACTGAACATTCCAGATATTTTGACAAAGATTAATGTTTTCTAGTCTCTTCTGGAAATGCCTGGCTTGATTCTCTCTAGCTTTTCACTTCTTTTGCACTTGCGTCTCATTGGTTGCTTGTCCTGTGACTGGTGACTAATATACCCAGTTTCTTTTCTGTGTGACATCTGCAATTGATGAGCTCATAGCTTCTAGCAAAATTTCCTGTTATTAGTCCTCTAGTGAGCTGAAAGGTATCGAGAGCTGAATGTATAAGAGTTGGCTCTGTCACGTTAGTGACCTAGATAATGTTCTTAATTTTGCTTGTAGCAACTTTGCAGAACTTCTCAGTTACTTTATTTGTAAATCTAAGGGGAAAAAGAGGGATTATAGCTGTCTGCTTTCTTAGCTGGGGATCAAGTCAGTAAATTGTGTTGTAAAGGAGTAAACTAAGAACTTGGAATTGCCAGATCTGCAGCACAAAGAGAATTACTGAGAGAAAGAAGTGTCACACCCCTATACACCTAAGTTGTAGAAGATCCATGGCTCTTAAAAAACTTAGAAGTAGTAGGAAGGAACAGAAAGCAACCGAGACCTCCCTCAGAAGTGCCCTTTTTATTTTGACAGAAAAGTATCTGTGCACCTTCTATGCTTCAAGGTAATTTTAGAGTTTTAATTACTACAATTTATGAAAGTTTATGGTTAGAGACCAAATATTTGTAATTTTGTGTCTATATTCCAATGAAATATATAAAGATAGAGATATCCTCTGGATGCAGCCCACAGTTGTCTGTTACTGTACCCTTTGAACTTGAGTAGAATGGAAGAAAAGCTGAACTGATGAATATTAATGAGTTTGGCTTCTGCTTCTCTTGAATACTGGGAGACAGAGCCACCGAAATAGAAAAAAAAGGCAGCTGGTAGGCAGGAAAAATGATAAAAGCAATGAAAATGTGAGATCTATGAAAAAGCCATTCTGTATTTAGGTTAGATATTCAGGGGTGTATCAGCAGGCACTTCCCATCCCCTTCAGCTGGGGCATCGGTGCAAATTCAGTCATGTTTCTACAAACTTCACCTAAGGCCTCTGTGAACTTTTCATTAGTCGAGAACTCCCTGTGCAGTGCTACACTAATGACTGTATCTGCCCTATAAGTTACGAACACAAGGGAGAGTGATGATTGAACACTGTTCTTTTAACTTATTATTGTTAGCTACCTTAATTCCCCAGAACATTATATCCTGCTACTTAGCAGGCATTTCTGCAGCGCTTTATATTAAAAAGACCTTCAGGTTATAATTTCAACAATAAAGTGCACAGCTGGGGGTGGGGGAATGATTGGCAACCAGAGTAAGATTTGATTGTTTGTTGGTTTTTTTGTTTTTTATTAGAATTTTCAAGGTCAAGAACTTTTTTTTTTTCAAAGAGTAAAATAGTATCTAAAGATTCTTAAGGTTTTACATGGAAGAAGGTGAAGGGCAGGTAACTTCAGACACTGAACCTGACCAGCCTATTGCAAAAGATCCTGGGATGCATGATATAAACAGTAGGAAGTGGAAACATGTTGAAGGGCTATTGATTTTAATTCTCTTCAATCTGTTAAAACTAATATACAAAGGACTTGGTTGAATAGGTTGTATGTACTTTTCCAGCCAATCTGAAATGTCACACATTGCTTTCCGATGATGAAACCAGGTAACTGTGCTTTTATCAACAACTCCTGTCTATACAGAAATAAACAGCCTACTCATTTTCTCATGACAGCATGAAGAGCAGGTAAAAAGGCCTGTAACTTAGGAGGTCTAACAATATAATATTAAAATGCTGTATTAAAGTTTGAATGGGTATATATATCTCAAAAATCTTCATCTACCATAAAGTTATGAGTGTGGTTTTTGTCTTCGGTGTTCTGTCTCTTCTTCATATTATTGTTTATTACCTTCATTACTTTTCCTCCCATTTTTTTTACAGACAATTTAAAGTTTCAGATCATTGCCCTTAATTTTGTTTCTGTGTTCTCAGAAGTTTTTCAGGTGAAATCACAGAGACGTGCCTCACAAAAATTGTACAGTTTTGGGATAAGAATCACTTTAGACAATCATGGTTTTTTCTACCTCCTTTTTTTTTTCCTTTTCACTATTTGTGAACTGACTGATACTTAGAAAAATGAAGGAATTTTTATAATCAAAGCAATGAGCAGTGCATTTGCATATAGAGCTCTGGGACGGTTATTTTTGGTAGACAGAAAATATTTACAGGGAACTGAAGCATGCTTCATTAATAGACCTTGTGTCATTCAACAGTGGTGCACAGAAGATAAGAGCTGTAGAATGAGTTTCCATGTGAAAGAATCTAAATATAAACTTAAGAAAATTACTAAGGAAACTGGTGCAAAGAGAGCATGGAGGCAGATTTCTCTTTCTCATCACTATTTTTTTTGTATACAGTTATGGTGCCCCCAGGATCCATCTCTGAGTGTGGTAAAAATGATGGGGAGACTGAAAGTGCAGGATGAAATAAATCTTGGTGGATGGTTCCACACTAAAATGCTGAAATGGTATAGAAGCCAAAGAGACAGCAACCCAGAAGGCAAAGGGAAAGAAGACCAAGTCAATGTAAATTGAAATCACAAATGTTGAAATGAGATTAAATGAGTTGTGTAAAAAAAAAAAAGACAGTGAAATGAATCAATCTCTACATTTTAACAGTAATTAGAGAGGATATTATTTAGTATATTTTTTAGAGAATAGTATGTAACTTTACATGCTGCTTAGATTACAAAGAGCAGCATAGAGATCTGTATTGGAGAGACTGGTAGCAGAGAATTTGGAATGGTGTGAAACTTATTAAGTGCTGAGAGATGATACTCATAGTGATAGAAATGAAGATGAGAACAAATTATTTCTTGAGTATAGTAATTGTCCTTTCATCAGGATGAAGTTCTTTCCTGTGGTATCTATTGAGGCTTAGAAATGTCTATATTTTTGAGCTTAAATTATGGGTTTTTTGTCTGACTTTAAACAAAGGTTCTTAGCTTGTCCCAAATTAGGCTGAATAGATCTTCGTTTTAGACTTAAATCTCTTCTCTTCTGAGTTAGTGTCCCGATACATGGCTTATATAGGTAATGAACATTGCTCTTGAACTAGAAAAAAATCAAAAAAATCAAAGACAAAAACTTTGCTAAAGTCAGCACAGCTCTCTGAATTGCTTTTTCTTAAGTGAAATTATCTTGGTTTTGTCCTACAGCAACCTTCATTGTCACTACATCTTCCTGCACCCTGGCAGGCTTTGCAGTGACATGGTACCTTGTGTCTCACAGGAGGCTACTTTCCTTACAACTTTTTACATGCATTCTGGAAACATTTTCCCTTGTTTCTGCAATGTACCCATCTTTCAAGCAAATGAAGTTGCTGTTAAAAGCATAAAGTTGGAGAATAATCTTTCTGTTCGGTAGTTTACTTTGTTCAAGGTTAGCACAATTAAATGCTGGTTGCAACAAAACACAACAAACCCTTTCTCCATCTCTCTCCTGTTAGCCTTCAGCATTTTGCATTTAAAACAGCAACTCAAATTGGTATCAGCTGTACCACTGATCTCTTTCCATGTTATATGGTTATTTTGAAATTGCACAACAGGAATGGGAGCATGGGTTTGGAAACACTCAAACAACAGAATTGTTTATTCCTTTCCTGAGTTCAGGACAATACCTTTGAGAAGTTTTTGGCAGTATCAGTGGGTTTTCCCCTCCTTTGTGTAGAAGATGATGAAATAGCTAACACAAGTATTCTGGGATGTCCAATTTTTTCAGTGCTGTGGGACAGATGCTGGTTTTGGACAACCTCCAATGGACCACTCTGGAGTGGCATAACCCCCTTGAAGCTGACAATTGCAACAGTAAGATGCAGTGTATCAATTAATGCTTAAAGATTTGCTCAAGAAAATCCCTCATATAAAATGTTATTTTGGTTATTAACTGAAAGGATATTTTTTCCATGTTTAATTAAGTCAAATACCTGTGTTACTTAGAAATAATGCTAAGTGTTCATTTATTTTCCTTTTTAAATTTAATGATAGCATGTGCAGCAGCTTATAATAAAAATATTCACCTGATAAATGCTCTTTTTTTTCCCTTTCACTGCTTTCAGTTCTTAAGAACATATGAAAACAGTTGTAATTTTAAGCAACCTGTGTCAGGTTATTGTCATGAGCAAAACTTCATAGCTCCAGTGAAATCAACAGATGTATGTGAGTTTACTCTGAGAAACCAGAATTATGAATTATCCTCATTTTTTTTTCCTTTTAAAAAAAATGGTAGTGAAATGTGTATTTCTATGAATTTTCCTTCCTGCAGGATTTTAGGCTTGAGTTTCTTCCTTTGGAACAAAGCCGTATTGCAAAATCCTTTGTGAAACTTTTGGGTTTAAAGTTTTGTTGTTTCTCACACCTTAGAGCAAGTCCTAGTAAATTTCATTTTGATTCTTTTTTGGGGCCATAAGTAGGCTCTGGCTCCAAATGAGGAACACATTGGCAAGCCTGCGTTATGAAGCAGAGATGCACTGTGGTGTTTGTATTTTCAATGTGCAATAGTTCTGGTCTCCTGTTTCACCTTCACTTCTCTCTCAATCCTTGCACCTTGGGTGAAAACAACTCATGGAGTCCTGATTTCCTCTTGTTGTGGGACCAGAAATGCAAGGTGAGCTCGAGGTTCTGCATCATTATTTATGTGCGTACCAGATGAGAAGTTGCAGCAACCTAAATATTAGATTAAAGCCATTCATAAAAGCAGTCTAGCGTATGGCAAGTGATTTTATCTCCTCACAGTGTTCAGGAAGAACTGAGTCAAATTTTCAGGGCCTAATTCTCTTTGGCGTGTCAGGAATACCAGTCTTATTTTTCTTATTTTAAAAGATAACTTGATTTTTATTTAGATAGAATACATTTTATAGGTTTTTCAGTGTTCTGAGAAATCCTCTCTAATTCTTTCCCCATCAATTTTCTTGGGCTCTTTTCTCTCAGCAATAATGTCTTCTTCAGAACTCATGCTTCTCTGTCACAACCCATCTGCTCTTTCCTTTGCAAAAGCTTTTCTTCTTAAGAAATGACTGCAGAAGACTTATAATACAAAACTAGTTCTCAAAGATTATTTTTCTTTGCTGTTTCAATTATCATGTCATTTCCCAGTGTTTTTCTCAGATCAATACTTTGCTGAAATCTTTGTTGATATTACTGATAGCTTCAGTGTAGCACATTGTCAAACTTGTGCTGATAATTTAAGATATTACTCCAGATGCCATATACTAGACTTCTTTTTGCCTCTTTGCTTGAGTTATATTTCCTTACTAATGGATTTTTTGCAGTGTTCTGGGGAAGTTCATGTTTTCTGCTGCTTGTTTCTTTTCAATGTACTTCATATATCTTTATATACCATTCCTTATCTTGATTTCTCTGACTAGAAGACACCTCTGTATTTGTTAGGGCATTTGTCAATTCTGTCATGATGATTGGACTTTGACATTTTAATATTAATTTCTTGCAGTGGATCTCTGTCCGGTAGGAGCTGAACAATTTCCTATATATTTTTTTTAAGCTGTTGATTTTTAATGTTGCACATGCCAATTCTGCTGCTGTTTTTCTTCATCTTATGTTGGGAAAATGCCATAGCAGCTAGCACTGTGCCAGAGGCTGTTTGTATGATCAGAAGTTAGATTATTCTTTCATGACATTCCTCAGCCTCAATAAATTAAAATAGAATGTTGCTTTCTGGTTACAAATGGACATAGCTTTTAAAACTGCTTGCTTTAACACAGCTGTCTATTCTTCACTGAATTTAGAGAGAGGCTTTCATTAGTTTTATGATACATGAGCTGTGGTGGGAAAAGCCAAAGAAGCTTTTATTTATCAGCAAACCCAAATATTCCATTCCCTTGCAGAGCTCTCCGAAGCTTGGATCTGAATAATTCTTCAAACACAGACAGGTACTTTTAGAAGGTCTTGGATATCTATAAGGAGGTTTTTTTACCTTGTTCAATTCCATCTCTCTAACTCACCACACCCTTCTTATAAATCAAACGTAGCAGAGTCTGCTGATCAGCACTTCTCTGTACACCTTGATTCATTTCTTTTGCCAAGTGTAAGCATTATTTATAGTTTAAAATACATCCATACATTATTTGTAGAATTTTAGGTCAACATTAAGATTAATGAAAACTCCACTTTGTTAGTTATCACAAGATGTTAGGATTATGCACTTTAATGATCATTGCAAAGCCTCTTTCTTTAGAAACTACCTATGGAATAGATGATTTAGAGGTTACCTTTTTTCTTGCTCTGTGTTTTTCTGCATGGTTCAGCACTTCATAGTAAAATGACTCAACTATTCACGGAAACAGACGGAGCTGAAAATACTTAAAAAACATAACTCCTGCTATCTCCAGGTACCTATCATAACATAGTAAATGGTTTCTATTGGTACATATTAATCAACAAAGAATGTAAATCCAAATGGAGATTAGTTAAAATGTATAGAATCCTGCTTAATGTTTACATTATCCACATGGCATTGAAAGGAAAAAAGCCCCACACGAGACTAGAATCTGACTTCTTTCTCGCAATTATAGCAGTTTTTTTTGAAGGGAAGGCATGTTTTTCTCATGCGTGACTAAGGAGTTACATATCTTTGGAGATCCAATTGTGGAAAATCTGACCTAATACTAAGTGAGCGGGCAGGGACCACACAAACGTCTTTTCCAGTGACCAGTTGTATGTGAATGGGGGATACTTAACACGTTATATAGCTAAACCCATGGTTTCAGATAAATACGTTTTCCACTGTAGACCTGGTATGGGAAGTGTGGGAAATCATGTGATGATTCCCAGATGTGCGAAAACTGTGTGAAAGAGAAATGTCTGGGAATCTGCACGAAAAAAATCTGACATGGAAATGTGTTCTTCACCACTTACATAATTCAAAATAAGTCTAGCAGAATCATCAGAGCTAGTGGTAAGGTGATTTCATCATCCCAGTGTTCATAAATCTCATTAGCTTTGCTTATTTCTGCTGCATAAAAAAAGTCCAAAAGCTTTTGGATGAGATTTCTTTTCTTTCCTAAATGAACTGCATTTTCAGTTAGAGGTCTGAAGGTGCTGTGTCCTCCTTTTTTCCATATTGGTCCTCCAGTTCTATCAGTATCATAGCCACATCCATCTCCTCTAGCTACAAGTTTTAAGTAACGTATTTTCAGTGTCTTATTTCTTCAGTTTCACTTCCAAAGCTAAGGTTAGATCTAACCTTTTTATTAAATTTCAGTTTCCAAGTTGCTATTCTGTCACTTCTGCCTTCCTGGAAATTTGCTGCAGGACCTGTGCATTTTCATATAGTGCCATGACAGCGATCTCTCCAAAGGATTATCTGTTAGTGTCTATAGTGGCAAAAAACCCTCAGTCAACAGAGAGCAAGCTCTGGAGAGAATAAAGAAAAGAAGACATGGTAACTTTCTTCTTGTGTTTGCTGTCCTGCTTCTTACTGTTCCCTTTATTCTCTTCTAGGACTTTTACCTGCCTTTCTTTTGTTCTTTCACTATTTTATTTTCTCTTTTTGTAACTATTTTTTAACTGTCTAAGTTTTCTACAGATGTACTATTTTTTATGTTATTACTTCACTTTGACTTGCCCCTGCTCACCCTTACTTTTCATAGTTTTTGCCTCACCTCCTGTTCCTAGGGCTTGTGCACTTTTCCCCTGTTCTTTCATCCATCCTTCCTCCTCAGCTTTCCATTTAGGCTTCTCTCTTTTTCTGCAAGAAAGAGAACTCTTTTTACGCTGAGTAATTACTCTTTCCTTTCTCAAGTAATCACAGTTCTCCTTTTCGTCCCCTCCTCTAAGTTTAATCAGGTGGTATTTTTACCTTTGCAGCCCAAGGGAGTTGTTCCTCCTTCTTTCTGAGGGACAGAACACTAGATACAAGCTCAGAGAAAGGGACAAGTGGAGATCATGTGAGGTAGGCAGTAATCTGCTGGTTCCTGTCTTGCTTGCGTAACGACAGTTATATGAAAAAGGCAGCAAGTTGTCCATTTTCTTATCAAACATTTTGAAAACTAATTATTTCCTCTGGATGTTAGAGATGTTGCTATTATCACCAGGATAAGCAGAGGAGTGGGCTATGCTCATGTATATATTAATCTTTTTCTGACCAGGTCCAGTGTTCCTGAATTTAGAGAGGGGGATGGGTACAAGGGGTAAAAGTGTGGCACTGGTGTGTGTCAGTGGACACACAGGCTGCATTTCTCTGTAGACTTTCCAGTTTGTGCCTTTTTTTCGGCCTGTGCCTGTATTGAACTATGAGCAGGATCATGATGTGATGGTTGAAAATGTTTTCAGGTTGCCTGCATCAATAAGTTAGTGACATTTCATTTACATCATTGTTGGCAGCTGAAGATGTCTAATACTAATCCTGTTAGTCTTGATATGCCTATCTATGCATCTTGCATGAACTTAAGGGGTCCCTTAGCAGGAATAGGCATTCCTGCAAATCTGGTATGAGAATTATTTAACACGTAGCTTCATAAAAATGAAGCAGGATTCATTAAGTCCTGCATTACATCTGTAGAGGCAGCATATCCACTGGCAGTACCTCGAGTTGAGGCCTTAGATCAGAGTTAATACCCAGTGCAAAATGCTCTTTTGTTAGTTAAATGTGAAATGACTGTCACTATTTCATCACCATTATATCTCTAAACTGCATTGCAAAGGCCAGGGATGATTCTGGTGAAAGAGAAAACGTCCATTCAAATCCAGGTTTGCATTTCCTAACCCCAAAGGCAACTAGCAGGTAAATAGTAATGGCTACTCGCTGCTAAAGTATAAGGTATGGTCTTTTCAGATCTTTTTATTTTGGCGTATCCTGACATACATCTTTGCACCATTCTATATCCCCTTACATCAATCAGCAGGCATATTGATTCTAGACATTCAATTTAAGAGAATTATATACCTTCTCTAGACCTCTGATGTAGGATGCTCACAGAAATCTAGTATTCCAAGAGAAGAGGTGACATAATGACCTTTCTTTTATGAGTTATGTCGAAGTCAGGAATGGATTAATGAAACTTGCATGTAAGAAGTGAAATATTTTGATTGATTCTATTTCTTATTCCATTTTTTATTTTCAAAGAAAAATTTTTATAGATTCATGCAAAACAATATTTCCTTTTTCAAGACATCCAGCACATCCTTTTTTATTTATAGCACAATGCAGAGATTCTGTAAAAGGCAGTTACAGGATAGTAGAAGAAATATTTTTAGCTAGTGCTTACATCCAAACTAACTGTGCTGTGGACCCTGAGTATTTCATTCCTGGTAAAATTCCATAAATGGATTCTTTAAACATAAAATCTGAATTTATTTTTATGATAATGGCTATTCCTGGCATGTAACTCCTTTCAAAAAGCCTGTTGAATCTTAGTAGTATCCACAGCTGCCTAAGTGATAACAGTTGTAGTCAACCACCTCTGAGGTAACAGATGCATCTTGAGGAACCCATATGAATCCTAGATGGTTTTGTTCATCTTTAGCAGGAGTTCATCAAATAAATACATAATAGAGAAATAACATCTCTTTTTCATCAGTAGGTCTGAAATGAAACAGTCAAGACTCATTACTACGCATCCAAACTGGAATTTTGTCTATGAGTTCCTTTAGAGTAAAGGACATTAAGTAACAGGTATGAATGGAAATGGTACTAGCCAACAGTTGTCATTTCTGGAGCATGATCCTAACAGATATATTTTAAAAACTCCCTGATAAGAGGTAACAGTAATTTTTAGCTGTGATAAACCAACACATTTTGCAAGATTTGTCTGCCCTAAGTTGACCTACATCAGGGTTTTGTCCATATCCTAGAGCATCCCAACATCACCAGGGAGAACTGATATGCAAGTAGAAATAACCTAAGATTTGTCCTTTCTCAACATAACTTTACCATCACCAACATCGTCTGAATTGGTTAATGTTATTTTGTTTTTAAACTTGTGTGGTGGACAAGCACACAATAGAGCACTTTTTATGGATTTGGCCATGTAAAACCAAACCCAAGTGAAAGCTGTCATATCTATTTGTTTTTGTTGAATATAATTGTATATAACTAATGTCAAATCCTTATTACCTTGACCTACTTAATTGTGTTTTAGAAAAAAAACATATTTCTGTTAAGCTGTGTAATTTAAATGCTGTTTAAAAAATAAAAACACAGAAAAATTGAAATCTAGCTACAGGGGATAGACAGAGAAAAGTTTTCTGCAAAGCGAACTTTTGTTTTGAGACACAAAATAATTGTATTTGCAGTTGACTTGCTGCAAATACAGTTTTATAAAAAGCATCTTTGCATTGCAGTGCATATAGCGTAGGCTCTTCCATTTCATTAGTATTCTGGGTGGTTGGGATGTGCCAGCTAAGTAAGAGCCATCCTGGGGGAGCTTGCTGTAGTCATAGCAACTGGATTGTGATTTCAAGTAGCTGTAGTGGAGGTCTGGCACGTCTGAAGCATGAGGTGCTCAGTAAACTCTTGACTCGCTAATTAGTTAGTAAAAATCATTCAGCAAATAGACTAAGAAAACTCTATGATGATATTCAGTCAGTTTTAGATGGCTGGGGAATTGCTGGTCGTCTTACATGTTCTGAGTCTTGCTTCTTGTTATGCTACCAAACATTCAGCATTAGAGCCATTCGTGTTGGGTAGCTACAGCCATGGGTAGATAGCTCCACTAAGTCGTGAGAACACTATAAATGAGAGATTCAGTGCTGCAGTGTTACACAGGACAGTCTCTCAAGCCTCTGATGGTTGACTGATGGAAATCGCTGCAGATTTTAGAAAGTCATCTTAATGTGATCTGGGTTAGGCTCAAAGTACAAATGAATGAGGTACAGCAAAGTGATTTTCTTATAACATGCATTAAATCTCACTACCTAATTTCTTTGAATATAACTTGGATGTCCCAGCTGAAATGTAGTTCATTTTCTCAAACATTGTTTATGATGAAGTTCAAAAATAAGTCGTCAATAATAATTATATGGGGGTTTAACTCTCAAAACATATGCATATTAAGAGGGGAAAATTACATTGGCGTCATGAATGCCAGAATGGTTATGGCCTACCGAAGTGTGATGTGGGAAGAACTAGAAGAATAATGAAAAATAATCACCCTCTAGTGAAAAATAGATAATGATAACAGTAGTTATAATAATAGAAAGAGTGCTTTTTCATAAATTTGTACAGACTTAGAATACAAACCCAGAAAAATCTTTGTTGATACACAGAATGATATGAAAGCATAACCTGGGTGCTGGAATACGTTCCAAGTAACACTGACAAATGCATCAAATAGAAGTATGAGTAAAATGAAGGGATAACTATAAGCTAAATAAGCTGTGATAAATGCACAATTGGTTAAGAATTAAAAGAAAATTTGCAAAATGCAAATGTAAGGAAAATCTGTGAAAAATCCAAGGATAATTGTTTTCATATTAGAATTTTACATATTCTGAAGAATGTGACCAATAACATTCACAAGATGAGTATTTTGTTTTTCAAAGCCAAATGTCCAATTCCTTATCCAAATCACTTACAAAGTTATGTATAGAAATAGGTGGGATCATATGTGTGTTTAATAGATATGTAGACATACAGTAGTTGTTGCTCTGCACTTGATAGAGACTTATCCTTTAAATCTAGTAGAACTGCAGTCTTGAACCGCATTATTTGGAAACTGGATTTTGCTGGAAGGACTGAAATATGAACTGCAGAGTTGAAAACACACTTACTGCTTTCTATCCCCTCTCCCAAAAGAGACCGAATATATTTTCCTTAAATATTTGCAAGATACTTAAGAGAATTAATGTCATTCTAAAGAACTTGACCTTCCACACCAAAGCATTTGTTCTGACCTTCTTAAGACTCTACTCAACAAAAAGGAAACTGACTTTATATGAGGTTAAAATCAGAGAAGCGTATTTAAAACAAGTAGAGAGATCTGAGAACTTTCTCCTTTTTTGTTGGCCTACAATGACTGCCTGATTTTCGTGGAGATTTGTGCAAAACATCATGTGCTAAACAGTTTTTCATTGAGTGAGAGATTGAGCAAGAGCTCTCGAATGGGCCGTGGTGTCTCCCACACTAGCTCAAAATGAATCAGAGCAATTGGGCAGTTTTGCTGCCCAGTTTCTCTCAATGTCTCCTTGCAAACCCAGTGGGGGCTGCATTAAGCTCTGATTTAGCTTTCTAGTTTAGTTCACCTTTTGTCTTTCTTCTGTAGCTTAAAACTGACTTAGTGAAGGCTGTTAAGTCTTATTCCAGATTTTACTGGGGTAGTATTGTGTTACTAACTCCAAACCTTACTTGCCATAGTAAGTTATGTTGGTATTTAAGAAATACCTTTATTTTCAATAAATTAAAATAAAATTAGTTGCACTAATTAACTTATTTTTTTCCCTCTGTATACCATGCTGAGAAAGCTGAATTTTCCCTGCTAAAGGTTGGTGAGTGATTTGTTTCATTAAAATCTAATGTGTCCACGTTTTTAGTGACACCACAGATAAATGCAGGTCAATTTAGTTGAAATTACATTTTTATTTGAGTTTGATTAGATAAAGGAGAGAATATTATAGCTCAGGTTGGAGTTTTATTTCTAGAGGCAGATGCATTATGTTGTTTTCAATATGGTTATTTCAGTGTATGAGACAGATGTTTTGTAGGCACAGAAAACTACACTAGCTGTTCTGATGTCTGCAAAATTATTCTTCAGAAATGCATCATAATTCTCTTAAAATTATTTTCATACACCTGCAGGACTCTGCAGAACACACTTGGTCCTTCAGGTTCATAAGATCAATCTTTCAAAATAAATCTTCCTTGCTTTTATTACAAGTTTTTCTTTCTTGCTTTGTTTATCTTTCTAATTCTTCTTTTATAACGGAAGTTGTCACAAATGAACTGCTTTTATGTAGGTTCTGTCTTATAGCTTTTTTGGGCTTCCATATGTGGTAAATGTCTGAGACTTTTGAACACAGACGTTTTCAAACCAGCGAGGAGCAGAATTCCAAATCTGAAACTGAGTGCAGTAAATACTGTGCTGAAGCTTAATGGGTTCTTAAAAACCCTAGTAATCACTTTTGTTTGTAGGGCTAGTGTGTGACAAGATACTCCATAAAAACACAACACTTTGAGGATATGGAGGCCCAAGGCATCCATAAAAATAATCTGGAGGTGTTGATCCAGTAAAGCTTTGAATATATGTTTAAGTATACCCCAGTGGCTTTAATTGCTTCCTCTAGACTCAAGTGAAGCAAATCCTTTGCATTTGTTCTAAGAAAATGTGGCAGTGCTTAGTTTTATACAGTGATTAATTGGTAACTGCCTTACCACTTCTTGCTCCACTTCCTCTTCGGTGTAAGCAAGAATAAAACTACTCCTTCAACCCTTGTGTTTATCTACGGTGGATGATTAGTTAAACAAACTTGAATTATGTGAGTTTCATCTGTCTAATTTATGCATTAAGGTTGTTTCCAAGGATAGAAACTAAATGAGGGCAGACACTGCTGATAGGGTTGTCATGAGCCAGACGCCTTGGAATTAGATCTGAATTATCAGTATTGCTACATCCCAGCTATCACTCACTGAACTCCCATTAACTAATGCTTGAGTAGGACACTTGCTTACATGCTAATCACAGTTTTCCCTCCAGATATGTACCAGCAAGCCCATTTCATGTTTTTGTCATTATCAGAACTTATCTCTAGTAGTGCCTGCCTTCAAATAAAAAATAAATTTGTTTGTTACATATATTCTGCGTAATTTAATGTTAATTTTTATTAAACAAAAATTTCTTATTATCTGCATGTAAAAAAGCAAATGTAAAAACAACCCCTTGAGTACAGAAATACCTTGGTCTTATAAAATTTAACATGTAACACTGAAAGTATAAGCACATAAATAAAGACTATATAGTGTGCTGTTCAGTGTTTTATGAATATTGTACCTGTTATTTCATTATTGTGGCTATCATGTTAAAACAACAGAATATTGCCTCTGCTATTTGGGAGTCCCATAGGTCTTAGAATACCTTCAGAGATGAGAGCCACACTCCCTTAAATTTCCAAAAGAAATCCTTCACATTGTTGCAAAATAATGTTTTGAATTCTCGATAAGTTTCTTCTTTTGAGTTTTCCTTTATGATTATGCTTGCTGTTGCATTTTTATTTATTGTTTTATTTCTAAGGAGTCATAATCTAACCTGAATTCTTACATCCTTTCACTAACACAGAAATGTTTATTCTACAAGTGTTGTCTAATGAAATCTAGGGCAAAATATGAAGAAAATTAATTACCCACTAATGTGAACTATCTGCAGCTAATTCAAATTAGCTCCTTTCATCAGATCCCAGACCCTCTAAAGAACAAATATTAATTTTTCTAGACATCAGGTGTCTAGTGCAAAAGATTTTCTAATTAATTAGTCCTTTCTCTAATGTTTGCATCTAAGATAATGAAAGAATAATACCATAAAGAATATCCATGAAGATGAAGGGTTTTCCAATGCAGAATTTTTGCAGACAGTATCACAAAATGAAGAGTTTTTTGCCCACATTTCACTGAAAAGATGTGGTCTTACTTACATATATATATATTTATATAAATATATGGCATTCATAGCTGTGAGATTTTAAAATGCTGACCACATAGGTGTCATTATAGGTGTCAAAAAAAGTGCCTTCTTTCTGTTAAAGTTTTAAGGTATATTCAGATTCTTTTCTTTATAATATTAAATACTGTTGGAATACCATTTCTATTGGAAACCTAATAGTACTTGTCTGGGACAGAAAAAATCGTTAGTAACGTCGATCTCTACTGCTACGTCCCTCTTTGAAGGCCAGTGACCAAAGATGCGGTTCTACAGTACTGGTTCTGTAAGCACTGCTTGGCTTCTTTTCTTCTCCCTGGTTGCAAGAATAGAAGATGAGTGAGTTGGGGCGAGCTGGAATTATGACATTTTAGCATATTTCCACAGGTGAGACATGTAGAGACAGAGTCAGAGCCTGGAGAAATATTGAGACGTTACAGTGCTGCTGTAGCCCAGGATGAATTGCCTAAGGGTTTACTACCAGGAACAGCCAGAGCTCAGCAGTACTCAGGTTATGTTCCCATTATGCAGCAATTGATTTCTGTGCAGTAAACTGACAAATATTGGCTACAAGATGAGCCACAGAGTTCCGTACTAGCTTACCGATAGCCACTGACTGTGTCCTCTTTACAGGTCATGTTGTAGTTTATATCACTGATCAAGCAAAACAGTGAATTGTCTCAGTGAAGATAATTTTGGAGGCAAAAAATTAGCATGAATAAGGAAAAATCAAATGTTTAGGAGCCCAGAAATATGAAAGATTAACTAAAGTATTTCCTATTAAGGTAAATTCATTTTTGAGTTAGCAACTTAAAAACACTTAACTTTTATAGCTGAAGGTAATGAAAGCACTAAAATGTAATTACTTTAGGAAGGCAAAATTAAGTGGTGCAAAATCAATCTAGAGTGTTTCTACTTGTCTTTGTGTTGTATTCCTGCAGAAATATCTGTATTTACTCTATTATCTGACTCACCATTAACGAAACTTTACATAAAAACACAGATTGTATAATCTAAAATTCTGATCTTATGCATGGTGGAAAGAGATACCATGTTGGTTAGGATGTTCCTTTGAGTTACAGGTATTGTAAACTAGCATTCTTTCTACTAGCTGTAATTATTTGCATCACACGCAGATGTATAATTTGTAAGATAAATATGTAAGGAGTTACTTTGAAATAGGACTTAAGAAACAATGTGGCATACAGATAGTGTTAGAACTATATCGTTGAAGTTGCCTACTTCTTTATGACCATTTTCAATAAAATATGAAAGTATAATCTTGCAGCACTTGAACAATGTTTATAGTTCTACAGAAGAAAAATTTATTACTTTATATAATATTTTCAAAGGAGATGACTCTGTGTCTCAGTTATAAATGATGATCCCAGTGCTCATTGAACTGTGGCACCATTCTTGAAAGACTCCTGTTGATGTTTTGATAGGAATGGTTGGACTCAATGATCCAGTGGGTCTTTTCTAACCTGGTTATTCTATGATTCTGTTATGGATTAGATTGACAAACAAAAAAATTCAAGGTAAAATTAGGTGTTTGTTTTCATATTTGAATCTGTCTAAATTATTCTTTCAAAAACTCTGCTTTACAGAATTAGTCACATTTTCTTTGTATTTACTTCATGATTTTCTTATGTAGAATTAATATAGAAAATTTTCATAGCATAGGATTTGGAGTCTTCTCGGTGGATGATGCTTTTTTGGTTCCCATATTACCACTGATCTAGCAAGGCCACAGGCTATTCCTGTCTTCATTCCTTATTAAAAGCTCCCTAGGCAGTGATTACACTTTCAGTGGTTTCATTAGCTTCAGTCAATTTATATGCTAGGTTTGCCTTTGCTCATCACTTCAGTGTAATCTCATTCTCCTTGCTCTATCAGCCTCCATGTGCTGTTCCTCAACAAGCACATCAGTTGATATTCACTGCAGCCAGAAAGAGGAGCGGTTCCTGTCTAGTACAGTATTTCAGCTCAGAAGTTAGTCTTCAGGATCTAGCCCAGACTTTGTAAGAGTTTCTGAAGAACAAGGACTCTTCTGTCCTTGGCTGAATACTGCAAACATTACATAGCTTTCAGTGCTGTCATTCTTAGAGAATTTGAAACAATGGAAGCCTCTAAGCTAATTCCATTCAAAGCCATGTACTCGCTCCTAGCTAAAGGCTGGAATGTCATTGTCAAGTATGCTCAAAATGCAGTGATCAGGGAGAAATTTTACATCACGTTAATAATAGCTGAGACTTGTCAAATTTGAAGTAATAAGGAGTTTGGGGGTTTGTGGTAGCTTTATTTTTACCTTTTTTCTGCCTAGAGAACACCAAGTGAAATGGTAATGTTTTAGAGTTTGGATTGAAATCATGTTGTTTGGAAAAAGGCTGCAGTAAATCTCAAGGGACCTTCTGCTTTTTAACGCATTGCTGAACTCTGCAGTTCGGCAAAATATGCTTACTCACACACATCAGTTAAAAAAGACAGCTAAAAATAGTTAATACAATCTGAATATGCATAAAACAACTTTAAGGTGTCAAGCTATTATCTCTGTTGGATGCGAACTGAAATGTAAGCTAAAAACTTTAAAGGCCAGACTGTGACACCCTTCTTAATTTTGCAAAGTAATGTGGGCAAGCAGCTTCTGAATTTGGGGATTCATCCCACTTCTGTGTAGCTATATGAAAGTTAGTCTATTTAGCCCAAGAAAATTGTCTAGACACTCTACGCAGCAACTGTTTGTCCCATCCCAAGATATTCACAGGAGTACAAGAAGCTGCAAGTTTGATGAATTAAGTCAAGTGGGGAAGAATCACAACCTAAGTACTTTTAATTGTGGGCCAATTCATTAGCTACAAGAATGTGCACAAAATTCTTATCAGTTCAAATGCAAAATCTTTACTAAGTCTTTCAGGTGGAGAAAATTTTGTAGGTAAACATATGAGGAACACCCCAGATTTTCAATGAGGTGATAGTTCAGAGCTAGGGCATCTATACAAGATAGGCATGCAAGGCTGGGGCCTGAGTACTTGTCAAATATTTATTTTTGTAGGTTGGAGTAGAAACATGACACCAGAACCCCTTTAATTTATTCAAGTAGCTTATCTCTTAGGGTAATGACTATTCTGGATGTCAGAATCTTGGAGAAAGAAATCTAGGAGACCCTTAATAATAAATTATAGCTATATTCCTGGTAAATGTTTTTATAAGCTGTTCATAAAATCCTCCTGTGATATCTATACCATGACTATCCCAGGAAATTAACTTCATTGTTTCAGCAGTGCTACCAGAATTATTTCTCAATCTGTAACAGATTTGTCAGGGTAGTTTAAGCCCATTTCTCTTTTGCTAATCTACTATAACTATCGAGTTTGAAGCACACCCTATTTTTTCAGTCTTTCCTTCCTTAGGTTTCCTAAATCTCTGGTTATCTGCCTTCGTTGGTCCCTGTCTTTGCTGAAGAGCAGTTGACACAGCTGACAGCTTCATTTGCTTCACTAAAGAAGCAGTAGTACTGCTGAGGCCTTGCCAGTAGTGGCTAGAGGAGTGTTCTGGTCTGAGGTAAAGTAGAATCAATTTTCTAACTTCGCAGCTAATTCTCAACAAAGTAACTTCATTTTCTGAAAGCTACCTACATGTTTTTAGACAGTGTCTGTCTTCAGAAGTGATGACACTTAAAAGTTATGATTATCACCAAAGTAACAGGGAATTGGCTTACAGAAAGGTCATTGCTTGTATTTATTCCTGTGGTACTAAGGACAGTTTTGAGTTAGTGGAATGCCATAATTCAGCGGGGTGAACACAGAGACACCCGCAGGGTGGAGTGGTCAGGATGCGTGATCCAAACCTGGCCAACAGAGTATTCCATTTTGTATACATCATACTTAGTATAAAACTAAAGGATCATGAAGGTCAAGTTTTCTTCTTTGATGTCAGGCGTCAAATAAGAACTGTCTCTGTCCTTTTGCCTCTGATTTTGCACCTGTGCTTTCCTGAATGCAGTTCTTGAGTTCAGCTCCCATCAGCTGCTGAGTCCAGTTCAAGACCTTTCCCCATGCCAGCTCTGCAGCGTTAATGGTAACATATAGTCAGTGGAGGAGTTGGTTTTGGTACATTTATACACATCTTATTGTTTTCTTTTTATTTTCTCTGTGCTTCCTCCTTTTGCTTGACACTGATGAGAAACTGCTGGTTTAGTTATTTTCAGCCTTTTTATTGGGACAGTCTGTGCTTGTTCTTGCACTGTTAATATTGTTTGTGGAATGTCCAGAACTTTAGAAGCTGGTTCAGTCTTAGTTGGAACATAAAAGAGGGAGAGATTATTCATGTGTAACAGTATTACACGATGTGAGACCGTACTTTGTAGTGGCTCAATTTAAATGGTGGTGGTGGGAGAGGGGAAGGAGCTTTTAGTCATGGGTTTTAGAGCACTACTTTAAATTCTTCCCTGCCTCCTTGGACTTTCAGAACAGCACTGCTTTTATTACCGCTTGATAGTTACGTTAAGTTATCATTCAAAGTGAAGTAGGCATTTTCCAAAAGAAAGGAAAAACATGTCCCTAGAATTACACAGTGCTCAATTCATCTTCATAGATATAGGCATGAATTTTGATTTTGTGTATAATTTACACTTACCATATGTGCAAGCCTAGTTAATCATCAGTTTATATTATGTGTTGTCATAAATAGTCTTCTATTAACATGCTTCTCATCTTGTGAATATGTGCTTTTCTCTACCGTTCCAGTCCAGAAAAAGTAGTTGTCTTAGCACTTCCTTCACTGAGCATCACCAGTTTAAAATAGTTACGTAGGCAGCACAGTGTGACAAATGCAATATTGCTTGGCTTTAACAAATACATTAAGTGACTTAAAAAATATAGCATGAACAGCAGAAAAAAATCTGTGGTTTTGAAGACACGACATAAGTTTAAACTGCACTGTGTCCCTAAATATTTACACTCCGAGGGGCTATAAGAGGCAAAAGGCTGGCTGGAGTTACAAAGATGAGACGAACAGAACCACAGAATGAGAGTGTGGCTGAATTTGGAAGGGACAAACTGTTGGAGATCATCCAGTCAACAAACCCTGCTCAAAGCAGGATCAATTAATCAGGTTGCCCACAACTGTGCCCAGTTGGGTTGTGAATATCTCCAAGGACAGAGAAACCACAGCATCTCTGGGCAACATGTTTCAGTGTTTGTTCAGCCCTACAGTAAAACACTTCCTTATGTATAAATGTAATTTATTGTATTTCCATTTGTGCCCATTTCTTCTTCTGTTATCACTGGGTAGTGCTGAGAAGAGTCTCTCTGCCTTCTTTATGCACTCCTGTCAGATATTTACAGATGCTGATAAGATCTCACGGAATCTTTTCCCTAGGCAGAAGACTTGCAGTGCTTGGAACCTCTCCCTGAATTTAAGGTGCTTCAAGAGCCCTTCAACATTTTAATGGTCTTATCTTGGACTTGTTCCATTAAGTCCATGTTGCTTTTGTAGCAGGGAGCTCAGCACTGGGCCCAGCACTCCAGATGTGTCTCAAACAGTGAGCAGTGGAGGAGGATCATCTCCTTCAACTTGCTGGCAGCTGTAATGCAGCCCAGGATGCCGTTGACCTGCTTTGCTCCAGGAGCATGTTGCCAGGTTTTGGTCAACTTGCTGCCTACCGGGACACCAAGTGGTTTGACACTCGGCTGATATCCAGGTACTTGACTTGTAGCCTGTACTGATGCATGGAGTTATTTGTCCCTAGGGACAGAACTTGGTACTTCCCTTTGAACTCCATGAGGATCCCGTTGGACCATTTCTCCAGTCTTTAGACACCCCTCTGGATCACTGTGCACCTATCTGGTGCATCAACCATTTCTCCCAGTTGTCTGTTATTTAATAAACAGAAAGTGAGCATACAAGCACAGTAGTATTCACATCTATCATGTCAACATATGTATAGCAAGGAAAATACAGACATTCTACTGGTTTGATAGGATTTGGGATTTTCTGAGGTGGAGAAGATGGTCAAAGTCACTCTCCAGGTGACAAACTCCCCCAAGAAACACTTCCAGATACCCAAGTTCTCGAGAGTACAGCCCCCTGTGCTCTGCTATTCTGACTGCTAGATCTGGTTGCCCTCAGAGAGGGAGCTCTTTCGTTCCTGATCTAGTGAATGATGTGTCTGCCCATAACAGGGGGAATTAGATGATATTTAAAGTTTTTTTATCAACCCATACCATTCTATGAGTCTACGAATGGGGACAAACATTTTTCTAGTGCCTGTTGCAACAGGACAAAGGGTAATAGTGTTAAGCTAAAAGAGGATAGATCTAGACTGGACATAAGGAAGTATTTTTTTACAATGAGGATGGTGAAACAGGTTGCCCAGAGAGGTGGGAGAAGCTCCATCTCTGGGAAGATTCAAGGTGAAGCTGGGTGAGGCTGCTCTGAGCAACCTGATCTGTTTGAAGATGTCTCTTATTGCAGGAAGGTTGGACTAGATGAGCTGTTATGGTTTTTTGCAACCCAAACTATTCTATGATTCCTGTGGGAAATTCTGATAAATGTTTCTCAGTAGATATATACACGTTTTTCTTTGATTCTTATGTTGATTATATTTAGTCTGCATAGGATAAAATAGATCCAACTTGACACTATACTTAAAAATAATCCTAGTTACGATGATGCTGAAAATAAACACCATATCTTCTTTACTGCTTTTTAATTCTCATTCAGAGAGTATGAGATTCCCTGGTAATTTCATAGCACTTTTTTTGACTTGATACATACATAGTGTTAGAGTCACATGAAGGTCCAGCTGAGCGTATAGAGACCCTTATATGTCCAAAATTGTCTTTCTAGCTAAGAACTGCTGTGAGTGATATGCGTGAAATAAGAGAGGAGAAGGAAAATGATCATCTGAAAGAAAGAGCTCTTTGTCATATGTTTAAATTGGGAAATTCATTTATATCTCTTGGGCAAATAAAAATGTAAAATAGGGGCAAACAAGTTGATAGAGTCTTTAGGTAACAAACGATTTCTGGGTAGAAATTCAAACTGTTTCAAACGAACAGTAGAGAAGAGAACAAGGCAATATTCAAGGACAACTAAGTAGAACAAAACTGCAGGGTGAGGTTAATTGGTATGGGTGGGAAGTATTTATCTCAGATATAAGCACTGAGCACATCTAAATAATACTGAGAAAATTGAGAGTGAGAGTGTTCACACAATATTTAGGTACAACGATGATTGCATTTCTGCTTAAATGACAGATAATAGCTAACAGAAATAATTTTTCCATTTATTCACTCCTGTCTGGAGCATTCAGATTTAATAAGATGACTGCCCCCTTAGAATTTCTGGGTTGCTTATGATCCTAGTTTATTTTGATGGTTAACTAAAGAGAATTCTTTGTAGCTTTCCATCATAAAGCAAAAAATAGAAACCTTGTCAAATCAGACTTACAAGGATTCAGTTTTTTATTCTAAATGAGCAGTATTTTTGTTTGCATTAGATTTTGGTTACCTGCTTTAACAGCAGCCTTTTGACATGTATTTTATGAAAATGAATATTTTAAACCATAGCTGTTAAGCACTGTGTTATAATTTTTAACTGCATATAGCAGACAAAACCGTAATTATCCCAAAATTAAGGTGCATGAATTATTAATTTTTAATAAAAAATAAACTCTAGCTCTCTATTTAACTCTGTAATCAAGATTGTTCCAGCATATCATTATATCTCTTAAGACTGCAAATCTTAACCAGATTTAAACTGACACAGTATTTAAATAAGGTTTTTTCCTCTGGAATGTACAATTAATAAATGTGTAGGTCTTTATCGTGATTGTTTTCCATTACCTTGGTGAACTTCATTGTATAGTTAGGTTTATGAAGAACTCAGTCCAATACATTTTTAAATTTGTGGAGCTTTCTCTGCTGATCAACAAAAATCAGACCCTAGATTATGCTTTAGACTCTATTGATATGCATGAGCTGCTTTGCAGTTTCGAAGTGGTTTACCCCTTGGCCAAGACATTATTAAGCTCACCACCGGGATTTCTTTAGAAGAACATTCTTGGATGAATCCTAGCAGAGGTTTTCTTCCATGGAACTTAAAGAAGTTAATCCTCTAAACCCCAAAGAATGTTGGTGAATGCATTGGAAGCATAAATTCTGTATGTTTTCAGAAACTTTTCCAAACACATTCTAAAAATCTGAGAATAGCAAAAAAGCCCCAGACAGTCAACAAAATCCACAAAACCTCTAGTGGATCTATGGATTTCTCTTGACTCTGATTCCTTTCAAATTTTCAAATTCCACTCTGACAACCAGTGGCCTATATACACGTGTGCATATGTGTGCATATATGACTATGTATATGTGTGTGGATCTGTGTATGTATGCACAAACATATATGTGCATACACCCACCCTACCCATGTAGTTAGCTCCTACTCCACTACTGAGCAGTCAACAAACAGACATTTCTCCTACAAGTTTGAAAAAGATTCCCACTGGGTGGAATTTTGGAGTTATTTTTATGGAGTCATTATTAAGTTCCTGCTTGTGTCTCTTTGTAACTGCTTCTGTCTCTCTTCAGAGAGGTTGAAACAATTTTCTCTTGATGTTGAGTTGAAACTTTTTTTTTTTTTCACTTATGTTTTGTAACAAATTATTCAGCCTGTGTGGACTAGTTAGAGATATGACCTATTATTGTTCTTGTTCTTTGCTTCTATGGTTTGTAAATCCACATCAGCAGAACTTTCACAGCAGTAGTTGCTACATTATGTTTTGGGTTCTCCCACTAGAGATATGATTCGCAAGACTGTTGACCTGTGTTTCCTGTAATAAGGATTTCCTCTATCTACCATTTGACCACTCTGTTTTAATACATATATAACCAAAAATAAACTCCATATAGATAATTTCTCTTTTTCTTAGATGCCCAGCTTGAAACCATTAATACTTGAAGAAAGTCTGTATTAGTAGTACCACAGTAATTTTTTAATGAAGTATGTAGCCATTTTCACAAAACTGCATCCATACATCATATTGTAAATAATAACTACTTAAGAATTTAAAACTATATAAAATTATTCCGTATACTTTATCTCTTTAAAATTTAAATCACACTTTAAATAAGCCTACCCTAATTTAGGAACTTGGGACTACAACTTTCATTAAAGAATAGGTGAATCAATTTTTTTTATCAGCTTCAGTAAGTTCATATTGTGTTTTAATTAAGAAGTAAAATTAACACAGACAATTTAAAATTCATTAGCATGCAGTGAAAAAAAAATTAATATAATCACAAACAAAATTACCTTTGTGTTTGTTTGCCAAGTTGTGCAAGACTGCATTTTGGAAAAACCACTTTAGAGACTAGTATGTTAGAAGAATATAAATATATCTTTGTACACTCTCTTACAGCAGTGTTGATGATTCAGTTTTAGTATTAATTGATATGTTTGTATAATTTCAATTTATGGAAATAAAAGTCATATATGAACACGTTTTGCATAAAACAAGACGTTTGGATGCTTTGTGATCTTTGTATTTGCTTCATTTTCATGGCATTACAACTAGTGTACATAATATAGACCTTTAAATAATCAGGCCTGTGAAAAGATTGGAAAGTTGAGTCCTGAAGTGTAATACTCAGTTTGTTGTTACAACTCTTGAGCTTTCATAACATAAGGCAATAGATTTCATGAATTGTTATTTTTGCCTCTACACAATGGATGGAATTGTCAGTGCACGATGTGAAACTCCTGTTACGTTCTCTGTGCTAGACATAACTGTATTGAGCCAACCCAGGCTGTAACTGGACTCTATTAGTTTAGTGTTAATAAGTCAGAAGTTCATCAGAAGCTTATGAAATGTTAGCAAGTTTTCTACCTGCTTTTCCTGTTTGATTTTACACCCCCCCCCGGCCCCAGGGAAAAATGTGTATGCTATGACTTCTCCAAGGTCTATTTGAAAAGGACTCTTTGTCAGGGGAAGTGATGCTAAGCAAAAAGACTAGACATTGTTATTTTTTTTTTTATTCATGAATAATGTCAGTTAGGTTAGATTTAATACATATCTGTAAGAAATAAAAAAAAAGTCATCCTTATCTCTGCTTTTATGATTAACTCAGATTTCTTAGCCTTGCTGGTGCCAGCTCTTCACTGAGTTCATGTTCTCTTTCACTTTGAACTTCTAACATCTTTTTCAGTAACAAGGTGAGAATTTTTCTCAAACTTCTTTCATATTCAGGACATTTTCACGTGCTAACCATTTCTATGACTAGTCAATGCTAAAGGAAACCAGAATGAGTCAATAAACTAACATTGGAACAAGTGCTTTATATACAATTTTGATGGACTGTGTTAAGTCAATGTCAATATAGATGGTAAAACTTTTAAGACAATAAAATTTTATCTATTCAGTATGTACATAAATCATTTTCCATTATATTGAGAATACAAAATACCTTTTTTAATTTGTGGCTTGTACCAACTTTTAAAATGAGAATGGAACTGATTCAACTCAAACAGATATTGATGTGAGTGTGGAAATCTGTTGGAGGGAGACTATAGAAGTCCCAGGGGACACAAAAATTGGATGTTAAGCTGGAGTGTTTAGTGCTTTATATTTTGAATGCATTCTGTCAGTCACAGTACATGTTCCAAACATGCTGAAAGCTCTGCTACAGTTTAATATGTCTATAAGGTTTACCATGTCTTGAATTGTACACGCCCTATATGCAGCTCTGATGGGGAATGGAAAGGACTGTCCAATTCACAGATTCTAGATGGGAAGTACAGTTAGGGCAGTTCATTTCAGTAAAATTCTAAACCTGTGTTATTAATGTAACAGAGAAGCTGAAAAGTCTAACGCTACAATGATCAATGCAAATCTTCCTTTAATTTGTGCTATCAGCCCTTCTCTGCTTTGAGAGGATTCCCTCTTCCACTCTGGATTATTAGTCTGTGTAACTGTGCTCTTTGCTTGGAGTCTCATTGTCTGCTGCAAGTTGGAATCAACAAGTCTACTGACATTAAGGCACTGTGGTGTGAACACAGGGTAAACTGTACCTTGAAAGAATGAACGATCCTCTTATAATAAAGGTCAAGACAACTAAGTATGATTAAAGGGACATATTCATAATATGAGTCATTGAGAATGTATTGAACTGCAAAGCCATAGTGCCTTGGAAGCCAAATTTCCCAAATTCATGTCTTGTAATTAGAGAAAGAGTACCTTCCTCTATTGTTATTACCAGATAGCATTTCTGATTTCACTGGGTCTTTTCATTGTGCTTATATTTCATGAGTAATGTTCAAAACTCGCACCAAATTAGTATTGCTGGCTAATTAATTAAGTTCTGCTTTCTTTTCTTCACAGCATTTGTCTCAGCAGGATAATGAATAACCAAAATAATTAGTTCATACTTTTGACTCCGCCAGAAGAACTGGCGCAGTGTCTACCCCATTTACAAAGAATATGCATCAAAATGAATGGAACTGACTTAATGGGATGAAAGACAAACTGCACCCTGGTGTGGTAAGTTTTCTTGACCATATGAGCTACATAGCAAAATAATTAAGTACTTCTGGGAATGGTTTTCAGAAGAGATAACTGTGGCTTACCAGCCCTTTAGTGCAGAATATTGGCTAGCTGAAGACATGGCTGGGTGCCCCAGGGCGACACAGTGATGCCGGTCTCAGTAGTCACCGTGGCTGGGTATTCAGAGCTACAGCAGCCCCTCAACTAGAATAAAATGTGAATTAGTAGTGACAACCATTACTTTTATGTAAGCATAGCACCCATTTTTGCCATTTTTGCAACATTAAATAGCTACTGTGGCTTGAAGGACAAACCACAAACTAATCCTATGAACACATGAAGATGTGTGCAGAACAGGGATCTATCTCTGAAACATCTGGAAATGGGAAGATGTACTGCTACTAGATGTCTTAGATGGTGATGTGCTAAAGCACTATCTAAAGAAAAAGCAGGAAAACCCAAACCAAACCAAAACCAAACTCCACGTTGCTTTCTTTTCATTATGGCATTCTTTTTGTAGTAGTATCTTCCTAGGTTATACTATATTTAAGCTAGTATTATTTATACATTTAGGGATGAGAAATTCCCAGCAAGGTAAGGGAGTTCTAAGTTCTGCTTTCATGGGTAAATCTATGCCTATGTGCACTATCACTTTCTCAGCAAACAAGTCTGCTACTCTGTGTGCAGCTGGACTGATTTCCAGTTGCTTATATTATTCGTTCATAAATCTCATATTACCTGAAAAAGCAGTCAAGCTTTCTCTGGAAAGACCTGTTTTCTCCCTACAGTTCCGTACTTGGCTGTTTTGGGGATTATTCTTTTCTTGCATCCTTCCTCCCCCGAAGACATTTGTTGAGGAATCTGTATCAGCACCCAAAAGCTGCCATGGAGGATTGCTGAGGAGAAGTACTGAGGCCAACGTTTTGCAGCATGAGATCTGGGAAGCAAATGCAGATGAACAGGCAGGCATTATTATTCCCTGTGCAGATGGCTCTTTCAGGGGCAGTTATTATCCTGAGATGTGATGGATAATTCCAAGTATGAATGAATTAGTCCAGTGGGCAATAAGAATATTCCCATATGTATAGCAGTCGATTGGGTCATCTCTTGGACTACAAAGTTAGTGGACTATTGGCTGCTTCTGAAATAGTGCTCTAAAACCTTTTCTTCATCTGAAAAGATGTGCTTATTATTCACGCTTCTCAGGTGGAAGAAGATTCTTCATCACTGATGCCAATGTGTTCATGCTTTATCTCATTCTCTACTGCTCCTGCCTATTTAATTCACTCCTGCTACATATTCCTTCTGTCCATGATTTCTCGCCTGATCACCAAGGGCTGGACTGGCACCAATCATCTGTGTATGTGGCTTTTACAAGCCTTGACTCAGCTGTGGCAGAAATCAATGTTATTAATATGCACAATGAGTCACACTACAGTTTGTATGTACAAGTACTGAAAAAACAGTATCTTGGACAAAGCCCAGATGGGCGGCTAAAGTCTTGAGGTTGTCAGTATTAATGGATAATGGATTTATGTAACAACTCTTATAGAGGCAGAGGTAATGGGAACAGTTGAACAGGAATTAATGGTTTGAGAAGTGTTTGAAGGACATAGTGGTTGCTAAATTGAGACACGCTATCACTAGGCAACAACACTGTATTTAACTTCTGACATGGTCCTGGTGCTGAGGAGGGTATGTTGGAAGGTCTTCTATGCTTTCTGCATAGACTTGTGCATTTTTGTAATGATATTCTTGTCCTGAAGCTGAGAAAGAAGAGAGCAGTGTAACTGTGGCAGTAGGTGATGGGTGTGTGGTTATGAAAACCAGTGCCTTCAGCCCACTTACTCAGATGCTCTGTAGTACTGGTGGCTGAAAAAGGTGGCAGTGCCAGGTTTTTAGCAGGTGTCCATCACCCACTTCTGTTACCCACCATCAGACATAAATGTATCAAGAAGTTTTTAGCAGAGCAGCAGGCTATATAATGCCGGAGAAGCAGTTATGACTTCTTGTAGGAGTCATGTAATATGTGCTCATCTGCATAATAAATGCCAGCTCCCACAGGAATGTCTTTGGGGCACTGCAGAAAGCAACAGCAAAACTTTCAGATAATACATGAAGAAATGAATGTCTCCACACCACTCCCTGCCAGGGTGAGGCTTTTGGTTCCAGCAGCAGCAAAAAGTTCAAAAGATCTTTGGAAGAAGGGAGCTGTATATTAAGAAGTATACTTTCACCCTTTAATTTTCTTTGCTTTCAGTGCGGAAGGCAACAGTAAGCTCTTTAATTATTATTTTTTTCTCATGCTCATATATCTTTAGTACACAGAGTATAAATTTCCAGTTAATTTTTTTATGGTGACCATTGTAAAAAGATGACTACAGAGAAAATGCACTTCTTTGTTTCTCCTTTAGGTTCTTTTCTTCTAGATTACATGGGAAAACCAGGAATCAATTACTCTTTGTGGCAACATCTGTCTTAGGTGTCTTTACTTTTCTGGATGCAAATTCCTGCTGAAAATCAAATATTCTGTCTTGATTCTTATTGAATTAAGAAACTTGGGGAAATTGTAAAGAAACATCCTCCCATCCCCGTGAGTATTCCTTTTATCTTTGTGGACTTCCAAATGATGTTGAAAAGCATGTTATTCTTTCTTGTTTCTTTTTGGTATATTTTTCTTCATTGTTGCTGTTAGTGTACTAGGCTGAGGGAACAATTTGGCAGGATAGCATCTTCTTGTTAATGTCAGTACTGCGTTCCCTTTTCCAGTTTAATGGAGAACAGAAAAAATGGTTTTCTCTGCCTGACAGCTGTAAATAATTTAGGTGAATTAATTTTCTCTGTGGATTCTCATACAGGTACTGCTACAGTCTAAACTGGGTTTCCTTAAATTCTGGAGGAATTAGAAGGGATTTTTAATGAGTGTGTGTGTTTTTCCCTAGGAAAGGAGTCCTTTAAGACAGAGGAGCCCAAGCTTTAACTCGACAAAGATTAGTTAAGCTGACTATTGACTAACTTCTCCTTTGTGGATACAACTCTTCAACAGCAATACTAATGTGCTGTTAGTGCACAACTGACGTCACTCACAAGCCTTCTTTCAGGACACTCTCATGTATGCACTCTTCCAGTTTCCTCCCTCCCTCAACTTGGAAGTCACAAACGAGCCTTTATTAATTAATCTTAACTTCTGCAGTGTTCCCAAGCTTACGAGTAGTGTAACTGCCAGAAATTGTAAAGATTCTATCAGATTTTTAAAATACTTTTGCCTGAATATTTGCAGTTGGATTTTATCAGAGACAAGGTATGCAGAGAGATGCATCTTTGGACTGATCAGTTATGACAGTTCTTGCACATTAAGCTCTCAAATGTGAAGAATAATTGAGATTTTGGGGCTTTTTAGGTCACATTGCAAATGAGCATACTTTCCTTATAAAGATAAAGCCAAAATGGTGTTAATATTTTGAAAAATACTCTTCCTTCTTGTTATTAATTTGCAGGAAGGATTTGAAATTCAAATGGCGTACCCATAGCCCAACTGATCCTCCCCACCTCCAGCTGCCTACAAACCTTTGAGTACTAAGCATCATAAACTGTGATAATAGTTTCCAAGGTTGTTATGCAGCTACATGTTAATGGCAAGCTCTATAGGAATTTAAATATACTGGTGTTTTTTAGAGTTCTTTTAATAACTGTTCATATTTTATTTATGGTTGCTTTGTGTTTATATATTTTTAATTGATTAACCCCTTTTTTCTGATATAATTTTCTAATTCTCTGTGACAACAAATACACTGTAAAAAGATAAGCATTTCAGACTGGTAAAAAGCAGAGTTGGTACTGCATAAAAGGTGCAAGTATTTGCTTGATAATATTATGAACTGTTATAAAAAAGAATGTCCAATAGAAAACTATTTAATACCTATGAAACAGAAGTTTGTGCTTGATAAGTAGAAAAGTATTGTTTCCTCAGTGAGTTGCTCATCTTTTTCTTCACAAGTACGTGGGTGATAGAAGTTTCACAGTTACAATGTGAAATCCATCAGCCTTCAAAACAGTTGATATAATAGAGGAAATTCTGCGATTCAGTTTTTTCCGGTGTAGTTATCAGTAGTACACTATGCAATTACCATGGGCATTATAAAAAGCAATTACTTTCTTAGAGTTCTTTTGAGTAGAGATGCATTAATTATTCTGAGAAGGACAAGGTTTCAAGATTGAATTGTTCAATTTTCTGAATGAGAAGGAACCCTTGGGAAGCAAAAATATCTACTCTCAAAGAACTAGTCTCAAATCTCCTCATAGAGCTTGGTCCAACCCCTAGTAAAGGTAATGAGAAGTCCCTGATTGACACTTACGAAGAATTAGAAACAACAGCATGCATCTCTCAGCTCAGTGTTTCTGCAGAAGAGGCGGTTCTTTAATGTGGAGAAGAAAAGGGAGAGTGGGGACTCTACAAGAAAAACTATGGCTTCACGAACAAAATGTATTCTGACAATGAAATACTAAACCAATTCTATTTCTAATTGGTGATCTGGTTGAGGGATGGGCAAGAAAAACATCTTAACCTCCTTGCCCTTATTTCTTACATTGTAACAAAACTGATAACAGAGATGTTTTCAATTTTCAGTTTAGAAATTTCAACTAACTGTTCAATAACTTGAACTTCTGCCATCTCCTTTTTCTGTTATCTCTTATTCACCTTGAGGGCATTTAGTCACCTTGTAGTAGAAGCCCTAGTCGTACTGACTAATCTGGACTTCTCACAGGGAACCCCATGCTCAGTTTAGACTAAGTTTATTTGCATTCCTGGGTATATGTGAATGTTTTGCAATTTTGATGATTACTTATGGAGGCTTATATGCTTTATTTTCTCTGCCAGAACAAAACATCACTTCAGTTAGGATTTTAAGATACAGTGCTGCACATCTGAGGTTATTAAAAAAAATTCTATGACATATTGACAAACTAGAAAATGGATATAATTGGTGTCACCTTTTACAAATGTATTCTAAAATATGAAAGAACAGAGTAGGGAGGAGGGGGAGGTGAGGGCATGGCTTGGCCTCTCCTTGTCCACCCCAGCCTGGGCTTCCCCCAAAGCTATGGCCATGAGCAGGCTGCTTCTTCTCTTGTGCTATTCATACATGATAAAACATGAGATGTTAGAAGTTTGTTCAAAGAAAACAATCATCTTCAGTGAATTCAGCACACAAGAATAGAAAATAATGAAATAATCTACTTATTTGTTGATCTGGAGACAGGATTTTCTTGTAATATTGAAAATACTTATTTAATATAGGACCTTGTTATTTCTATGTGACATTTTAATCAAACGTGCTAAAGCTGGAAATGGAAAGGTTTCAAATAATTATGTTTAATTACTTAAGCATCGTTTAATCAAAATAATCTTCAACTGTAATAATTATCATTGTCAGTCCTTTTCTCACATATACTTAGATGTATCATATTAATATTGTCCTTGATTACTATACTTTTTGAAAACTACTTTCTAATTTTCTCTTTTGAATCAACAGTATACCTCAGGTAATTTCAGAAAATTATTTAATTTTTTCTTTTTACTGGTTATATCTTCCACAAGTGTTACAAACAGCCATAAATCCTCTAGCTTTATAAATCAATTCAGCGTTTCTACCTATTGTTGATGATTTAATGACCGGTAATTGGTCAATACTTTCATGTATATGCATTAATCTCTTGCACATACTGTCCTTTCAGTTAGGAGTAAAATTTTTAAACCCAACTAAGTCAATGTGAAAGATTTTGAGGGGTTTGAGTCTCCTTTTGGGTTAATGATAGGCTTCTAATAAATATAATATATATTTTTTTCTGTAATTCAGCCAAATGTTAGATCCTTTGACTGTAATACATTAAATTTTAAGAATTGCTACACTCGGGTTGCACCTGCATTGCAGCTGCTGAGGCAGTGCTACCTGAATAGCTTGAAATGGGTATTGGAAGCCAGGGAGATGCTGGAAGCGTGATGGTTTGTTTGGATTAACGTAATCTGTTAAGAAGTATGATAAATTAGTCTCTGTGGAGTTTCATGCAATGGCAGTTTGACTGCCTCTAGAACCTGAGGTAGCGTGTTTTTAAGTTATCTTGGTTGGTGAGGTGCAGCGATAATGTATCTCATTAATTGCAAGTCTAATAATTCCTCAAGAATTAGCCGAGTTGTTTAGGTATAAAGACAAAATAAACAGTGATAGACAGCAACACATTCAATTTTGCTCAGTTTCTTAGGGAAGATTAGGAACAATTCCTAGGTAGCACAACTAAGCACCATCTTCGTAATGGCAATAATATTAAATATCGACTTTCTCTCAGACATGACTTATACTAAGTTTGTAAAAGTTGTGACTGTTAGAGGAAAATTAGAACTGAAGTATCTGTATTAGTGTCAGAGAAAGTTAACTCTTATCACAATGAAATAGAATGCTGACAGGCTGCTGATGTCAACGTAATTACATTCTATGAAAATAGAGTCCCAGAAGCTTGTATGCTTGTTTTTGAGAATTGCAGATGTATCGAGTGCCTTGAAAGTTTCCTCAGAACCTTCTAGACCCAGCCTGCCTCACTGCACTGAATGCCTCTTAGTTTGACTCCATCTCCAGTGCATACCTGAAGTCATTTCCTGATCAACAATCAACCTCCTACTCCGTGGAGGATAATTAATCTGAATTTGCATCTGAATCTAATTTTTTCACACCATTCTGATTTTGCATGTTTTTTACACAAATCTTTTCTTCACACATTACATAGCTGTAGATCATTTACAAACTGCTATAAATAAGCAAGTTTTCACTGATCTATCTCCCTGGTGCCAGATGTGGTCCATTAAGTTAGAAATTTTATATCTTTTTGCTGATACTTGTTTGCCAATACTTTTAATAAGGTTTGGAAACAGTACAAATGTAGCCTGAACAAGTAAGTTGTCTTATATTATAGCATTACCTAAACTTACACAACACAAAAGGTAATTTTCTAATAATTTCAGAGAGCATATAAATATGTATTAACATTAATTCTCAGTGCTGTTATCATTTTTTCCAACAAATCAAACAGAAGATAAAAGGTTGCAAGTTATGATTTCCCAACTAATGAGAATAATCAGTTTTTATTATGCTCTTATAAAAATAGTCTGTATTCAAGTAAGCAATAAAACATTAAGTTTAGCTTTCTATGATTTTTTGTTAGTTGAGGAAATGGATGAAAACAACCTGGTTTCTCAAGTAGATCATCACACTAAGTAGTACATTTCCATAGAGTGACCTTCATCGCTTATTGGAATAGCAAACGATAGCACGAGCTCATTTAAAATGATACAATGGTCCTGAAGAAAAGAAACTTTGTTAAGATTAATTAAGGTTGAGGAGATGTAATACTAACTTTTTGGGAAAACACTGCAGAAGTCCATTTCAGTAACTGCATAATAATCCTGCATTAACAGCCACTTAGAGGAAACATGAGTGAACTAAAAGCATAGAAGTTGAAAGCTAAAATCCTGTCTTTTAAAGGCTAAACCCCTCAATTCTTAGAACACATAAAAATATTTAAACCAAAAATATAATTTTAAATAACTTATTGACAGTAATGTTAAATATACTACAATGATCAGTGGAAGAAATGTTCTTAGGCCATGCACTACTGGTAAAAAGCAGAGCAAATTTTGTCAGTGGCTGCAGCGTGCTGGCTGCTTTCATGGACTGGAGGTGGCAGAGCTTCTTTTTATGTGAAAATGCCTAAAGTCAATAAGGTAGGGCACTAAGCAGGAAATGGTGAAAAAAGATTTGGAGATTGGTCTAGATTATCTAAATAAGGTCCTGTCCATACTAAGTGGTTCTGTGCTGTGCGAGATGGTTGCAGATTTTTAATGTGTGGTATTTGCTTAGTAAATTTACATGCAGTGGTAAGAGCTACCACAGTGATGGTGCTAGCACACAGACATGTCAGTATATCCTCCTCTCTAAACCTGCTGTTCCCAGTCCAGCAGGGAGTGGCTGTCCGTACTCACAAAGGTCTCGAGTGAAAACAGAATGGGCTGAGGAGAGAGAAGGGGTGACAGGAAAGCAGAGACTTTTATTTGCTGAAATTGTCAGTGATTCCATGCATTTGAAACATCAAACAGCAATTCTGAGGTTGTTAAACTCGAATGTCTGTGACTAATCAGATCGATTTTAAGATGGGGAACAGGGAATCCTGGACAACTCCAAGATGCTTCAGAGGTAAGAATCACTGACTTTTAGGTAGAGAGAAGCAGCTGGCATCTGCCTTTGTGCAGCACAAGGTTGTCATCTACTGGCTGAGAAGCAGTGAGTTAAGTTCGTCACCTAGGAGCAATAGTAGATCACCTTATATCCACTCTGGTTTTTTGAGGTGTCCAACTCCCCGCCATCTTCCCTTCTCCTCACTCTTCTGTGACCACTCTATATTTAAGGCAGCCCTAAATCCCTGGGGGGCAGGCTAAGTATGCGTTCCATTCTGCTTCCTAGCAGTTTTACTGAGTTTGTACTTGATTTCAGAAAGTTCTCATAAAAATATAGCCGTAAAAGAGTGCAGTCATTCAACAGAGAAGGAAGACTATACAGCAATTTCCTTAGAGCAGCTTTTTATATTAGAGCTGTCAGGATTCATTGATGTGAATGGAATGATGGTGCTTCTGGTCTCCACTAGATGAGAATAGTAATAGCAGCAGCAAAACAAATTATACCTCTTTTTTTCCTCTGTGTGTATTTTAAAGAGGGGAAAGAAATAGCAGAGACTTCCTGAAATGGTCTTACTTCTGAGGATGGCCGAGTTTGGAATACGTAGATCCTTTTCATCTCTTCCCAGCATGTATTATGATCAACAGATCCAGAAGTGATATTAGTTCAGAGAAAACAAATTCCTGATGTAGTGTTCCTGTCTGTTCCATGACTGTTTTCTATTTTGTTTATATCTTCTGTGTAGTTTTTGTGCTCTTTGTGTTCTAGAGACTCTCAGTCTCTAGAAGGAAATGTATCTTTTACATTCAAGAAAAGGAAAGGTTAAGAAAATATGTATACCTAAGAGATTTATTCCTCTTCCAAGAGTCCTTGCTAATTCCAGTCACATCAGGTCCCTTTTAGAGTTGCAGGCGCTGTCACTCACTTCATGCTGTAGACTTGCATTTGAAAGCTTCTAGCTTGCCTCTTGACATCTCCCACTCTGTTTCACTTGGTCAGCTTTATTTCCTCCACAATAATACGTGGCCCTGAGGAACTCATTCTTTTCCTGCCTGTAGGCAACTTAAGCCATTTAAATTCTGATTTTCTGTGAAATTTGGTGCCTTTTTTTTAACTCTGTGACAAAGCATTATTTTTGCATTGGAGGGTTTTTACATTCAAATCATACTAAAGATGTTGAAACTTGTTAGTGAAGAATAGTAGTATTCTTTCTGTTTTCCCTGCAATCCCATGTTAAATGGTAAGTCTTGTTACACTCTTATTTATGATGTGTTAATGAAGATGAATTCTCCAGTAAAATATGCATTTTCTAAATTACTAGGCTGAAGATTCCTGTATGAAGTAGCTTGTTTTCTTTTGCATTTTAAATTAAAATGTAATTGGAGCTGGGTCAAAACTGCCTGAAGTTGAAGAGCCTCTGCCCAGCAATAACTTAATTAAAAAACAAATTAAAAGTGGGTAAATATGGAATATGCAAAAGCAGAAAGCATTTAGTCATCCAAGAATAAAAGAGAAACAGGAAGCTATCATAGGAAGGGTTGAAAAGAAAACAGTGCATGCTACCATTTGCATTCTTGAATCAATGTTTCCTTCTCTGACTTTTGGTTGGCTTGCATTAGAAATGCTCTGGATTTCCACTGGTGGACTCTTTTCTTTATCCTTTGGAGGTTAAATGCTTTTGGTTTACAGTTTTGACAAATGCCTACAACAGTTTATCAAGGGTCCTTCAAAGGCTGCAGCAGGTACAGTTCCTTCCAGCCAAGGAATGCAGCAGGATGTCATATAAATGGTATGTGGGAAATTTGGACATTAAGGAAAGTAGCGGATGTTTCTGGAACACAGGCTCTTCTGTTAATTTCTTCAGGCAAGAACTGTTTTGATCCCTCTCTCCTCCCAAGACAGGAAAGTTTAGGATGGATAACAAGGAACCTTATGGGGCATCACAGGCAGCTAATTAGAACATGTAATTTTGAAACATAGTGGGCTACACATCTTTGATATTCAATGAATAAAAACATTTTTCCAGATGATAATTCAAAGCAGGAACTTTCTGTCTCATATACAAGAAATCCATAAAGACTTTCAGAACCTGAAATGGCGGAGAGTTGATCTAATTTTGTCATAGCTACTGGTGCTTTGCTTTCCTGAGCCATCTCTATGAATTTAGATGCCACTGTATTTTTGTGAACATGCAGGTAGTTATCGAATTGATAAACACAGACTGCAGTTATCAAGTTGCATGTAGTTTGTTGAGCTTAGGAGGTTTTAATAGGTCACTGAGGATAAAAGCAAATTACTAGTCAAGCAGTTAGGATGAAAATTCTTCTAGGCAGTTGACTAAAGAATGGTGCTCTGTGGATGCAGAGCCTACTGCTAGCCCTATGGAGTACACTTATATTTCAATGTGAAGTCAAATTAAGTATTTTAAAGCTATTGGGCTGTTTATAAGTTTAGCATAGATACTGTGTATATTTCTGCAGCCTGTTACCCTTCTTATCTGAGCAAAGACGAACTAAAATTTCTCCTTTCATCACATAAGGAGGGGCAGTTTCCCTGGAGGTCTCATTAGACTGGATTTTTTCAGCATTAGTCACATTTTACTTTAGCAGATCTTTTGCTGGCTGTAGAAATGTCAGTGAGGATAGACAGAGCAAACCAGAGGAGATTTCAGCAGTATTATTCCTACTTAATTAATTGTGGTCGTTGTTCTGAAACTGCATAGCTACTAGGGTAATAACAAGTTTAAGCAAATTTTATTTTTGTATAGAAAACGCCCATCCACAAATATCTTGAGATGTCTAATGCAGTATAATTAGACTATGAAAAGACTATCAGTAAAATGGTAATTGAGTCACTCTGAAAATGAACAGGAACAAAATGAAACCATGAGATGGGTTTGTGCCATCAACTCCAAATTTTTGACATAAAATAATACTTTATTTCATAGAATTATGTTAACCAAGGAGAACCCCAGAGCCTGCTAAGAGGCAGACATGTATGATAACTTCAAGTACCTGCATGGCACTAATTCCTAGAAGGCCCATCTGAGGCACACACTGTTTTCTCTCACGTGCTGCGTAAACAAAATTTAAGAAATTATCTGTTTCTTCAGAAAAGAAGATACCCCAGTCCTTTGATCTTTTCATCAAGAATTTGGATTATTATCTAAAGGCAATGGTCCTGTAACAGTTTAAAAGGCAGTAATTGAAAAAGGAGGATATGGAGGCAGGCTTCTTTTCTATAGGTAACAGACTGCAATCCTCATTCATTCATAAATACAGTGCCTGTCTAAATAAAATTTCTGGCTCTCTGTATTTGGGGTAATGGTTCTCTTACACACTGCTGGTAAGCTACCAAAACCAATTTGTATCAATTAATCTGCCTTTCTTTATGATTATTTTGCATTTCCTGTGCTAGCTTCTGAACCACAGCAAATCTATAATTTATTTGAACTAAATTACTGTTCCCTCAACTTCCTTTGTAGGCCTCAAATAGTTTCCAGAATAGCTACTGACTCTTAAGTAGGAAACTGGGCTGTGGCAATAAGACTGTCTTAGTTTGGAATGAACCACAAAGCTTTATTTAAATGGCTTATTGACGTGCCAGTTAAAAAGTTAACATCATCTTGTGTCCTTTTCTAAGATGCTGCATGTGGACATACTTACACAGACACTCAAACACTCATAGTATCTCTCCTTGCATTTAGTGGATAACATCAGTTAGTGGATCACATTTAGTGGGTCAGCGTAACTACGTTCAGAGAAAACTGCAGTGGGCAGAAGGGAGGGTGAACGCACTTGCCCTTCATTACTCTGGCTGCATTATGCTAGTCCCTCAGCTTGAAGCTGCTCTAAATTTTATGAGCTACGCAAGCCATTGCCCACCAAGTAACTTTTCCTTTTTCTGTTTATCCACTATCCGTGAGAGTTCAAGCATGAAGTATACAGTTCAAGCATGGTTCTGTGTCACTTGGGTATTCACTCTACAAGGCAGAGAAAGCTCAATCATCCAATTCAGCTGTTAAGGATGCTTTCCAGAAGTGTGACAAGGGTGCGTGACTAATTTACCTTTTTTAATGAGCAACAGTAAAAACTTTCTAATTGTATCTTCTTTTACTCTTCGTATTATAAAGTCTAAAACTTATTCTATTTTTGCTTATTGTGTTTCTTCATTAAAAGGGAGGATGATGCTCTGCTTTAACATCTCTCTTTCAAAATGATTTTAAGATTGCCCTCAAGTTGCTAAATACATAAATATATATACAAATGATAAAAAGTTCATATATAGTCAAATGTCTTGTGCTCTATTCCAAGCGAAGCAAGAAGTAATAATAAATCAAAATAGATTTCCCTCAAGGAATAAGATCAATATTCTTGTGATGTATCATATTTCCTTTCTGGCTTTTCAGCCTCACCTGACTTTTTTTCTTGACATTATCACTTAACTGGAAGAGCTGAGGTGCTTTTATGCATATAGGCTATGAAGTCTACAGGTGCTGACCTGCAAGGACCAGTGATGGTTTCTTGCTTATGAGGCTCTCAAATGACTTAGGCAGGCAGTGCTGACATTATGGTTTGAGCTGAAACTTCTTACTGTGTCCGTAGAAACAATTAACGAGTAACGCTCAGAGATAAAAACAGGCTCGTCTTGTTGGTGCCTGAAGGAGATAAATGTGTTTAATTTTGTTCCAGAAGCCTATGACAATGATATGATATTAAATGTCATTTCTCTGTTATCAAATTAATTAGAAAATCCCTTTAAAATGGAAAGAAGAGGCTGTTTTGTTTAAATACCTTTCAATTTTATTTGGATGTGTCTTTGTCCCAAATGAAGGGACTGCTTTTTTGTTCAGTACCTCTACTAGTTGAACGTGGCACCTTACATACTGCATCTCAAGCATTTTCCTTACACTGTGCTGCTAGCTTGACATTTCTTGCTGATTGGCACTATTTGAAGCCTCGATAGGAGTGATTATGGTCCAGATTTTTAAAAGTGCTCAGTGTCTTGCAGGCTTTTATTGTTCCTCTGAGTGCTTAGAAAGCCTGGCCTCATTGTGTGGGTCTAACCACTTGATTTCTGTACCTCTGGTAGCTGGGCAGTGAAGGCCTAAGGAGCTAAATTGCCTTTTTTTNTTTTTTTTTTTTTTTTTTTATGGTCAGGATTAAAATGAACTTTGTTAAGAGTGTTCTGGGGGAATCTCCCCTCTGCTTCTAAGGTGATGCTAGCATAACATCGACTCTCTTTGTGAGATGAGACAGACCATGTTATATTTGTACAGTAAAGCACTGAGAATATTTGTCAGAATATATTTGACAGAAGCAAGAAGCAATCTGTGTTGTTGAGTTAAAGGAAAGAACAGTTTAGGGAATGGCAGGTAAGTAAACGGAAGACTGAGTGAGTGTTTCCAGTTGAGAGTTAATATTAGCTGAGAATCTAGTGCCATGAAAGACTAGAAAAATGCAGCACTCAGAGCAACAAAAGATAACACTAATTCACTGAGGTCTGCGTTCAGACGTTATCTGATCTGGAAGCATTCTGTCACCTAAAGAAAGTAAACCACTGGAGACTGATGGAGCTGTGGTGAAAAAGCATGAAATGTTAAGGCACGTGGTTGGAAGAAAAATCTAGTTATGTTTCATCTAGCACTGAACCAGCTGCAGTATGAGAAAGGCTGATCTAACTGAGTAGTCTTGCAAGGTACATGTATATATCCTGTCTTCTTTTGTACATGTATGTATTATATATACATATGTGTAAAATATATAATATAGAGGGTAATGTGTGTGTTGTATATATGTACATATTCTACCACCTTTAAAGATGACAAAATGGTTGCTGGGTTTCAATGGGATGTTTCTCTTGGTAGATTAGGTACTACCTTTCCTAAGAACAGGGATTATGATCTGGAGCATGAACATTCCTATGCCTGATGGTAACAGTGTTAGTGGATTTATTAGTGAATAATAAAACCATATTGATTTTTCATTTGGACAGAATCATAAATTGTTATATATTGTACTTTGACTATGTTAAGCAGCAACTCATGGTCCAAGTCATGGAACTCCAGACATAACATATTATTTATTAACATGTTTAATAGCACAGTCAGTTTTATTTCTTATATTTCAGGGCTTTGTATTTCAAAGTTCGTCTAAGAAACAGTTCTAACAATCTCCATACTAATGTGGAGAAAAAAACACCTATCAGAAATGTCAAATAGATTCTAGTGAACACACATTGATAATGGCTAAATAAATTTGAAAGTGAAAGAGGTCCTTAAAAGGCTTTTCTAAAAAAGGGAATTATGTTCTTGTTCAAAAAAGGTGTTCAAATATACTCCTGTGTCTTCTGCAGAGGGAGGGTTAAGAGGCAACTATCATAACAGCTGGCAGTAACTGGACTAAATGTTTGATTCTGTGACCAGATCTTCAGATGATGATGATTTTAATCTGTCACTATCAAAAGTCTGAAATAGGAACAGAGTGTCTTTCCAAAAGCTTTGGCTGTTGCAGTCAGAATCTGCTGTCATGATCTCCAAGGACTTGTAAACCTGGTCATCCTTCCTACCTGACAGTGAGATGTTGTAGGATTAGATTCCTCTTTGATACCAATTGAAAAGATTTTCTCTAATGTGAAAAGAAAAAAGCATTTCCCATTGATGATTCCAGCTGTTGTGATTTGACTGATGCTGGATTATCAGTTTTCTCCAGTGTATTTGTCTTAATTTTGGAGAAGAGTAAAGTAATCTTAAGGATAAGCCAACTAAGAAGTGTCACTACACTCATAATTTAGAGAAATGCTTTTAAGACAGCTGGGCAATGGGAGTGTACAAATGTAATACATTGTTTTTAAGGCTATTACAAGAAACATGAGCAATTGCCTAGTGGACAGGAGAGTGCAGTTTTCCCTTTCCCAGCCAGGCAATTCAATTCCACAAGGACTCACTGAGTGCCAGATGGCGTTACTGTGATTTTATAGCATGTGAGGGACTAGTCCTGTTGGTTTACAGTCAGTCAGTGTTTCAGTGGTGACTCTCGGTCTTGAAAGTCATTCCTCAATTTATGTGCTTCTTAATTAAGAACAATTTTGAGAGTATCTTCTTCATTGTGGCAGCTCAGCTGGTCAGGGAGGTGCTCTCTCTTCAGTCGCATTTCCCTTCCTCAGAAAGATATGATGAAAAAAGTTTAGATTAAATCTACTTTTGTTTCCTTTCCCTCCCTTCAGAACCCAAGGTGGAAATTAGCTTTGATTGAAGGACAGCACTGCTTACATGGAGAGCCCTGGAGCAGGTGTCTGGAAGACAGGATTTCTCTTGTCAAGCTATTGAACTCCTTTTCATCTCAGCTAGTCCCTCTCTGAAACAGCAGAGTAGGGGTGAGGTGTTTATTCTTCTTCATTAGACATTATCATTAAATTGCCAGAAATGTTACTAGTGGGCACAGGATTGGCCTGAGTATTCCAGAACGTGCTTTTGAAAATTTCTATTTGTTTGTTTATTTATTTATTTTAATTATGGCATCCTCTGTCTTCCTGTGTTAGAAAAATCCCATGTAAAGAAAATAGCTCAAGGTGTGGAGCGGATATCCTGGGGATGGTTCTGGATGACAACTAAGCCAGTGGGAGAAGGCACTTAACAGCAGTTCTTGGGAAGCAATAAAGCTAAAAACCAAGCAGGAAAATATCATCTCAGCCATGCAGCCCTACAGAGAAAGGGTCAGGCTGTGTGTCTCAAATAATATTGAAATAAGAACATAAAGCATGCATCATTTTTCCCGCTCTGTTTATCAAGACTTCTTTCTTACTTATTTGCATTTAATGGCCGCAGCCTTAAAAATATTACAGTGTAAAATGCAAGCCACCTTCAGTCCCATGGCAATGATATGTTTATTTAAGTATCTGTGTCTTATCCTAATTCACTGTTGCCCTGTTTGGGCAGCAGGTGAATGTCATCATCTGGCTTGTTACAGTAGTGTTTAAAAGAAGTGTAACACTACTTTTAAAGTAATTTTTCTCAGTAGGTTTTGAGGAGAAATGAGGTATGCTTGGCTGCAACACTTTGTGGAGAGAAGTAGTGGAAGAAGGTGGAATTTCAAGACAATTCAAGGCTCTAAAACTGAACAGAGGAGGGAAGTGAATGAAAATTCACTTATCAAGTTCACTTATCAGCTCAGCTGGTGAAGCTGGCATGCAATAAGTGAGAGGCTTCAGTGTGTATTACTTGCTATGTTAAAGGAATGATGATACACAGCTGTAGGAATTCCCGGGTTCACAGAAATGCTTAGTGTGCACTTTACATGGGATGTAATTTACTTTACTTGCAGTGCTCACTAACAATATCTAGAAATAGGATTAGTGCACAGGCAGTGTCACTGTATCACTTATCTGTGCTCCTCAATGATAGATCATTTACAAAGTACTGACTAGAGATTGTGCCTAAAGATCCTGCCTACTCTGGTGATGCTTGAAAATATGTAAAAGAGACAGAATTCTCAGTAGCTGTGGGGTTGTTGAAGTTATATTTTAGATGCATCAACTGAGCAAGCACCGGCACTGAAATGCAACCGTAAAGGCAGCAGAATTTGCCGTCCTTCTGGATGTAAAACCAACTCATCCCTTGCAGACATTGCTAGCTCCATTTGGTCTTCAAGCAAAGTCAGTATGAAAGTGCACAAGGAAATGAGTATTGGAAATTGCTGTGGAAATCCCAAGAGCTTTATTGGTATCTCTTTAAGGATTTGCAAACCAATCCAGAAGAAATGAATGTGAATATAAATACATAGCTATAATTTATCTATTATGTAATTGTACTATATATCTGTTGGTGTTCTGTTGGAGTAGAATGTGGAACATACAATTAATAACAACTTTGGAATGAAAGATAGTATGGCATAGAAAACAAGACACCACTAGAAAAATGAAACAAACCAACAGAGAAAGACTGAGTGGAGGACAGGTTAAAGTAATGGGATGTAGCTATAGGTACAGTTCACTGCAAGTCAGTTGCATCAGTCAGAGCTTGCCAATTAACTCTTTTAACTTAACTTAATCCATATGTTGGAGCTGCTTGGAAATGGTATGTGAGACATAGAAATCTGCTTTCCTCTTTTTTTTTAATTGAAAGCTGATATTTTAGTGTTGGTTCTTAATATGCTCAGGTTATTGTTGTTATTGAAATGAAAGAACAAATGAACAAATCCTAATCAGTTTAAAAGCACATTAGTCTGACAGCCTTGATCATTGGAGGGCTGCAAATTAATGATTTACAAGTAGTTAATTTATTCCTTCTGGGAAGATATGAAAAATATTGTTTGATCTTACAGTCATTCTAGGTTGCAATCTATTAGATTTTGTCCAAGATTCATATCAAAAATGAGTGAGTTTACTGTAGGTGATGGTGCTGATAGTAACAGTGAACTAATGAGATGAATTAGTATCTGATGTGATTATGTATACACTTAGCAAATCAAAGGAGAGGTGACATTGCAGGATATTTATACACTGATCCTCCTTCCAGAAAGGGAATAGGACTGAGATTTGTAGCAATGTGACCTTTCTCCTGCAGGGACAGGTGGCCGGAATGGCAGTGGCACAGAGTACATTGCTGTAATGCAGAGGAATTGCCACTGCTTCCTTCCAGGGGACAAATTTTAAATATTGGGAAGCTGCTATAATGTCTCATGAGTTTCCTCTTCTTCAGGCTTAATAACCCCAACTCTCTCAGTGTGTCATTACAGGGAAGGTGTTCCAGCCCTCTGTGGCCTTAGACCAGGAAAGTTCTTTAAGTCTGACATGTAATTATTATGTATGAAAAGAAGACATTTAATCAATAGTTTCACTTTATTTTGTCTGTTCCAAGCAGAAAAATTGGACTTCTGCAGTTTTTTAAAGAGTGTATATTGCTTGGGTTGCAAATAGCATTACTGTTAAGATACAAAATAATGAGCAATCTCTGTTAATGTACTGATAAGCCTTTGGTACCTTTATGTTTTTTGCTATAAGTAACTATTTACAATAGTAGTTAATTCTATTAAAAAATCTAATTAATTGTATCTTTGTGGAGGGTTTATGGCAAGTGTATTTAATGGAAATATATCAGAAGCAGGCATAGAAATGAACTTCTCAGTTCCAGATGGCAGGGCATCGAGGCAATACTGTGTCTGGGCACTTGCCTTCACAAACACAAATTAAACTTTCATTTCCATGCATGTATGAAAGATTCTGCAACTGCTCTCTTCTCAGTTGGGATCAGCTCCTTGCAAGAAGGTACTTTTGTATTCCTGTGTTGCAGAGTTGCCCACTGATGCTTCGGGGCTGCTGGGAGCAGCGAGACCTTTGGTGGCACTGAAGTCAGAGGGCCAGGCTTTACTGAGCACAACGTGGAGATGGAAAGAAGAGCTGCAGCCAGCAATGCCACGACAGGCAGCAGGTACATGCGACCTTGCTCCTAGTCTTTTCCTAGAAGAGGGAGAGGAAGAACAAGAGAACTTGAGATTTGCATTTGTATGTCTTTATAGACATCTCTAAACAGAAAACTCTGCGTATTGAGATCATAAGTTGTTCATGTAGCATATAAGCAATCGACTTCTGTCACCTGTCATAGTACGGTGTCTGGGCAATCTAAGTTCCAGGGACTTAGAGCTACTGAAGTGAATGCTGGAAGGACACACAAATCATTCTTTAAATACTCTAAAATGCTGTCGTTTTGTCATCTAGTTTGTCACAAGTTCACATGCAGTCAGCACCTATGGAGAAGATGGGAATTGAACTCTGTTGCAGAATTTAACACAATTTGTCTGAAAGCAATGTGACTTCCCCAAGCCCTGAAACAAGGAAGCTTTTCTCATCTGATGTCCTAGTGGTGGAGCTCTATCTATGTGAATTTTTAAACAGAGATTTTAAGCAGTTTCTAAGTAATGGAAAATTTTCAGTGAAACCTCTTCCTCCATTGCAATGTTTTTATGAGTTGTTTCCTTTGTTTCAGGTCAACTATAGTGGGACAGTTCCATTTCAGTGGAATTCCCTGTTTCACTGGAGAATATAATTATATTCTCATAATAATTTCATTTCTTTCTGTAAGCTTCGTGGAATCACCTGACAAAAAGAGTACCTCCAGTTTTTGTGAAGTCATCCTGATTTTCCTTGAGGAGCCACCTGTGACATATCTACATTCTTTTATAGCTGAAATCATGTACAGTTTTGTGGAGAATGGACTATAATTTGTGTGTCCAGTCTCAAAGGTGAAAGAGAGATAGAGATATTCAAAGCACAATTCCTGCAGATTCATATACCATGGCTCCCTAATTGTATTTAGAAAAGCAATTAAAACTAAATAGATTTGAACAAAATGTGAAGATGTGTGCAGAAGAAATTATATCTGCATTTGTTGTTCCTTTCCCACATGTAACAGAGACAAGGTTCAGAATGCATTATGAACAAAATATTTTGTGAGCTTGTTTGAATAAGCCTTTATAGGAGCTTCTTACAAGTACAAAACCGAAGTCCTTTCCCTGGTGTTCAGAACATCCTTTACTATCACCTTCTGCTGCATATGCCCTGTTGACAAGCTGAAAAGCAGTATTGAGAGAATAGAGGCAGTGTGCACATATAATAGCAAAAGCTTGCTTTTCACTTTGCATCAGCCACAGAACTTAGAGTCTTGATCTGAAACACGGAAAATTACAGGGTAGTTAAGCTACTAGTTCTGTCTTGTCTTTGGTTTCTGTGTAGACTGTGAAAATAAGTTACAATATCAGATCTCGTGAAGATTTTCTGTGGTTGAATCTTTCTCTCAAAAAAGTTTCCTCTCCTAAGAGTAAGATAAGACAGGAGCTTATCACCACTTTTTTAGGTTGTTTGGTCAATCAAAACAAAAAAAAAGATACTGAAATTAATTTGTTTTAAGTTTGAAGGGTGTTTTCTTTTTATACTAGTATGGCATTAGTTGTTATCTTTAAATACTTACCATAATCACTTCTTGCCTAATAATCCCTGATTGCACTTGACTTTTAAGTTTATCTTTCCTGATTAGAAAGCCAGCTTCATTAAGTCAAAAATAGGAACCAGGAATAAAATTATCATAAAGTTAATTTATTCAGGGGAAGAGAAAAGTTGTGGGGCAGTCATGTGTGGAAGAGAGAGTAGAACCTGAGACTTTCTTTAATGGATACTTGCATAAAAGGGGTCCATTTTCTTGATGCTTAGTATTTCTCAGGAAGAGGCAATAAGAAGCAAGATTATCTGGTGTGGACTATCAGACTTTATGTGGCTGGAAAAAGTAAATCTGTTTCTCTTGTTTATATTCTAAATTTCTATAGTATGTTCCAAAAATATATACATATAACTCCTTGAAAGATTTTTTTTTTCAAAAAGTGAATTAAAATAGAGTTAATGCATTATCAACAGGGATATATTAAAGGACAAATGGCCAACTGTGAGGAGTCTTTAAAAAAGCATTAATAAAATAAGACCTGAACTATCCTGTATTTTTTGTTGGTCTTTAAAAATCTGTTTTGAGCAATATCTCCTTTAGCACATGTTCTTACTTTAACATTAAGTTTGTTCATATTAAGTAAGTAGAATTATTTAACTGAAATATGTGCACCTTCCATTTGCCATTCTCCAGCAACTGTCAAAAATAAGTATACCTACCTTCCACTCTTTCCTAAGCACTTTTTTTTCTCCAACTGGAGACGGATGTATTGCAAGAGAATGAATCAATTCAGGGGTATAAAAAAATAAAGCACCCGGCAGCTTTTATTATGGCACCTGAAAGTCAGCAGTGCATAATATTTTTCTGAAAGTTAATGAAACATATAATTAGAATTCTCTTTCCTTTTTTTTTTTTTTTGAGTTTCAACTATGGAGTGTATGCGCTGTGCAAGCAGAACAGTTAAGCAGAACAGTATTACTGCTCAGAATTGGAGCAATTAGCATGCTAAAAAGCGTGCATATTTTTAGGTTATTTCTGTTTCAAAGTGCTTGTATCCAAAACTGTCGTCTTTGATGATAAACAGTGCTTTTGTTTTAGACTGCTTCAACTTTAGGATGGACAGTATCGACATTTTTATTTTCCTATATTTCTTCCTCTCCTATTATAAGAATGAAGAAACCAGAATATTTTATAAGCAGATAATTTGTCCTGTTTGATGCTCTTTTATTTTCATCTGTAAATTCCTGTGCAGGTAAAAAAAAAATAATTTTAAATGCTTATTATGCAAAACCTCCCTTTAATGGTATTATTATAAGGGTATATACGTTACTGAACATGTTAAAGTAGTGGAAACTTTGAGAGTCAGAAAGAAAAAATCCCATCCTGCAGCATCCTCATGGAAACACAGCAGATGAGTGGAATAAAACAGAGGCATCCACAGAGATCTTCATATATGGTTGTAGTATAAGAATTCTTAAAGGTAGTTCAAAGCTGACTATATCAAAATCCAGTACTTTTGGAAAGCAGAATTATTTCTGGATGATAAATAAAAGCACTTATCTTAAATTCTAAATGCTACTACTGAGTGCTTCAGTACCTCAGGATGCCACATGTTCCCCACTCCAGCTGAGATATGGCCATTTTTTATTGTGTAAATCTAAAGAAGGTGGACCTTTTCCAAGCTATTAAAATACATGTGTATAGATAAAATACAGTTGTATTGTATTAGCAAACCCACATAGGGAAGGAGGCTTTTCATTTTGCATCTTTATAAGTCAGAAGAAATATTCTTTTCCCCTTTTATTAATAACTGTAAGATGATTATTTCAGTGCTAACCCAAAGCAGTTTTTGTGGATGTGTGCTACTATAGTCCTGTAGTCTTTCCCCCAGAGCTGGCAGTGAGCAGAAGTGGGGATACTTCAGCACTACACCCAACAGGATGCCTATTGTTGTACAAGTGTACAACAAATGTAGTCCTCTATTGTTCCACTTCCTTCAGTCTCAAAAAATTTAGATCTAAGGAATGTTATGGGGAGGATGGGAGCATACAGTTGCCTGTAGTGTTATTGTTCTGATGACTCTCTTTATTCAGAGGTATGTTTCATTCAAAGAACCCTGTAGATACTTTAAAACAGGAATAAGTTGAACTTATATAGCTTATATAGTTTTTTATAGCAATGCATTTAGTTTTACCCTCTGAGCAGCAAATGTAGCTCTGAGAAGAATTAAAAACAGAAAGGTAGCTTCTGTCTGATGCTGATGTTCATAAACAGTCTCTCTACTAGAGAAACGGAGATATGGAATATATATTAATCAGTCAACTTATGACAAAGAAAATTCCTAAAACTTTCTAGAAGTTGCTTTTTAGCTGCCTTTCTAGGTCAAGATTCCTAACTGTTTTTAAAAACTGGTATTGTGGTAGGCAGGTCTACTAGAAAAAAGACAAGATAAAGGAAAAAATGGAAAAATAAAAAAGAAACATAATAGTAAAAAAACTAGTAGTAGGAGACTGCAGCTTGTATCCTAGCAGCCTCACTTGGTCAGCGTACTTAGTGTTCCTTACTATGTGATGTGTTGGGCCATTAAGAGAATTGATTTTTCCATATGCACTCACTGCTTGTAGATAACTTGATGGAATTTTATGTAAATTTTGAAGCGTGAAAATCCTATAAATACACACAGAAGGAGCAGACTTAAACCTTGGCCAGACGTTGACCAACAAATTAGTCTGTATATATATTGAAAAGTTTAATTTCCCAAGAAAGCAAATACTAAATACTAGGGCAGAAATCCTTGAGGCTGCTTTTGATTTATATTACTAAAGTTTTTCTTTTTTTTTTCAATTATATTCATGCAATGTGAATCAGTCCTTTATTTTTAGAGAACTAAATTCTACTTCAAATAAACAGATCAGAAGTATATAAAGGATGTTATCTTATCATCTCATTATCTCAGTTCTAATCTAGATACTGAGCAGACAGCAACAAAGATCTGTCCTGTGGTACTTGTTGCCCTTTGTCTATATATATGAGATTATAGTCTCTACAGTAAAAGTTATCTGAAATGATCACAGCACTAGAAAAAGATATTACTGGGCTTGTAGTGGGTCTGTGCTCCTTGAAATGTCGCCATGCGTTACAGTCATTAATATTTTGTCCTTGTCTTTGAATAAAGTCATAGATCACCTGAAAATCCCATACCTCATTCAATTTTTAGTTGTTTCATATTGAAGAAGAATACCAGCCTATGTGACTACTCAGTAACAGTCAATTATTTTTGGTTTTATCTGGATATTGTCCAAAATCTCGGTGTCCTTCAACTGCTGTTTCAAATGCCTCAGCTAATTTTGTAGCCATCTATACTGAATGCCAACAAACTCTCGGTGATTTTCAGTGGCTAAGTCGCTTATAATCCTTTCTGTGTCATCTTAAATTATTTGAACTGCTGCTTAGCATTGTGTCATCAGCAATTTTTTACCTCTTTTCATTGATTCTATCTGCTAAATGGTTTCTGTAGAGATCATCAGGACATAGAATAGACTGAAAACACAAACCAGCTTAAGTGTTATCTAAACACTCATCCCTAAAGAGTTACATACAGATTTCATAATGCCTTTGGCATAGATCACCTAGAAACCTTTATAATGTTTCCCAACAAATGTTTTGAAGGACAGAAGCAAATGAAGCACCCTTCAGAAATTTATCACTATGATATACCAGTGATTAGAAAAACAGAGTCACTGCTGCAATATGCCTGCAATCTCTCCCAAAATGAAAGTAGAGAGTTATGATCAAGAAGTTATTCAGAGAATGGACATTTTGAAAATATTGCCTTTTGAAGAAGCCCAGGAAACCTTCCATTGCAAGCTCTTGGGCTACTGGGGGTTGCAGCAACGAGCCTGTTGGATGGCCACATATTTGGGACCCCACCTCACCAACTTCTTGCTAGGCAAGCTGCCGCCGAGCAAACCTACAGAGGTTATTGTTACTGTTTGTGAGCACTGTTATGCAATATCCAGCCATCTCAAAGAGAAGACAGGATCTGGTATTCTGAAACCTGAGCTACTTTATTTCTTTCTTTAAGCAACGGTGATATTGCAGGTAAATTTGAGGTATAAAAATGGTCCAAGGGCATCCAGTTAACCTTTAATAGACTCTAACTATTAATATTTCACCTACTTTTTTTGTTTTTTTGCTCAAAGATGTGCAGTGTTCTAGGGATTTGCTGTTTGTACAACCTTCTCATCAGAAATGTCTGTGGTTATCTCCAAGCTACTATTCTAGAAATAATTTACACTACCTACTCTACCTTTTCTAATTTTAATTTAAAGTCTGTTGCTGCAGTTCCTAGTCAGGGCAAGAAAAAAAGATTCAAAACATAACAAGAAGTCTGAATCACAATGAAGTTTATTTATAAAGATCAGAACTACTTAGGCTACAGTACATCAAATAAGAACTTTATTAAGGAATTAACTGAAGTTATATGATGTTTCTGAGAGTTTCCCTTTCTCAATTTGTAGGAATAGAATAGTATAGCGTAGCATAGAGCAGAGCATTTCAGTTGGAAGGGACCTAAAATGACCATCTAGTTTTCTGCAAAAGAAATCCAGTTTGTGCATTCTGAGAGTGCTCTGCAATGCACACCAAATCATGCTAGGTTGCAATTAACTAGCAGTTCTGCTTTAGAAGTGCATTCCAGAGTCAAACTAATGTAATAGCTCAGATAAAGCAAAGGATTTGGTATATATACACTGGTGTTTGTGCTGTGAGGTTTTTGTTTGTTTTGCTCCAGTAAGATTAACCTTCCTCCTAACATTTCTGCTATCTTTGTGTTGCTTACATAACAATACAGCTTTATCCGAGAAGATACTTTGTTCTAAAGTTCTTTGCTCAAATTCTCCTCTTGGCTCATTTTATTTCATGAAATTCAGCTCTTTGCCTACATTCCAATACGTGACATTAGTTACAGGATCATAACCCAAACAGATGTAAGATGCTACTTGCTTTCGGCAGTCTTGTTTATTTTCTGTATTGCTCTTTGAGTTTTATTCTCCCATGCTAGGTTATCTCTGAAGTATGTGCTTCAAAAGGCATTCCTTTAATTAGATCAGAGTCAGTTTTGACAGAGTTCATTAAAGTCAGAGTGAGGTTTTAAATTTATTTTGATGAGATTTGGTCAGAATCTCAGTTTCTGAACTTCTGCATCTCACCCAATTTTCCCGTTTCTGAGAGAAGTTACATATTCAGTGTCTGCAATCTTTATTCTGATAACCTTGCTATGTATGTTGTCTTACCCATTAATGCTATCTGATTCAGCCTAGTTAAACTAAAAGAGACAGCAAAATGACCTGATGACAACTGGTTGCTTTTCTTGTATAGCACCTTTTCTCTTTATCTCTTTTTGTTATATTTTATGCTTCCATCTCTAGACAGCTGTCTGAAAAGTAATTATTCTGAATTCCTTTAATTTCAAAAACCACAGGAACAAAGTGTCACACAGTTCATAAGATATCTTTCTAGTCTGTAAATGTTTTGATATGGAATTAGACAGTTTTTATTTTTAGATTAATGATCACTCATATAGAATCCCAGCACAAATATTGTTGCTTGCTCTTGTTCAAATCACCTTTTATTGGCCAAGAATTTCTGTTGAGTAACTGTTAGTTTTTACTTTTCTTATCTCTGTTTCTTATTCATGAAATCACTTGACAGATTACTTCTTTTGTTTTATTTGCTATTTTATTGTCTTTAAAGAAGCACATTGTTTCTCTTCTTTGCTGCAGTATAGTTTATTTTAGACTGCCAAAAGCATATAGAGAAATGTTGATATTTCAGCAATTAATTTATTTAATATTAAAAAAAATCAATACAGAAGTATTTTGCTAAAGCAAAGATAATTTTTTCTACCTTAGTGCCTGTTTACAATTTCCTGAGTTCTCCAAACTCACAGCCCTAGAATCCTAAAGTGCTGTGTCAACTAACTGGAGTGATGAAGAAACTGGAATAATGAAGAATTTGGATTTAGTACTGTCTGTTGTGAATTTTTTTTGTTTCATACTGAGTGAGTCAGTGAGCCACTAAGATGCAAGTCTGCACCTTTGCTTAATTGAAGTACCTGCCTCACAAGTGTTTATTATTCAAGCGGTGTCTGTTAACCTTATTAATTACATTAATTAACTTTCTAAGCACTCTGTAAGCTTACCTTTCTCAAAATGTGTTTAGACAGAAAGCTAGGAGTTCTTGATTCACTGGTTTTATTTTAGGAGCAGTTTTGGCAAAGCAAGTGGTATTTGAGGTAGTTTTTGTTCTCAATTTTTAGACTGCATAGTAGTTTAAATATAAACTATGTGAGGAGGCATCTATAACTACACTGGCTGCTTATTTGTACCCTCGGCCCTTAGAGCTACAGGGATTTTGGTGGAGAGGTGGCTTCTCTCAGCAGCATCTGCTGCATCTGTTTTCCATGTTCACTGAAATGATTTAATCACCCAACTTGTCTGGGCTGCATGAGAAGAAAGTGGGTGGTGTCTACTTTTGACACAGAGGAATAATTACTTTTATTGTTGTGGGAAGTAACTTCTCTCTACATTTACAAAAAAGAGATAACTCTGATGGACAGGCTGATTAGAAGTTCTGCCTTGTTAATACGTTTTATATGACAAACCAAACTCAAGAATAATATCCTAATAGTATTAAATCAGTAGATTCCTGATTTTAACTTTTGAACACTAATTTCTTAGTGTGTATTTTTTTTTTCCTCTCTGCAGCTGCTGACTCTCTTTAGGCTCCTCTGTCTATATCTGTCAGCCTAGCAAATTCAGCATTAAATATACATCTGGTAGACAGGAACATTTGCCAGTGCCACACTGTTTCCATCTGTCAGCTTCCTAACTGGTGTTTACTTCTTCTGACCATAAGTTGGTGTGTTTTGTTTTCCTCTCACACAGAAAATTTCCCTTCTCCAGGATGTTGTCCCTGCATCATAACAGATTATATTCCGATCCTTGGCAGTTGTTATGAGGAGGCAAATCGAGTACTTTTTGAATGTGTGGAACTGATTTAAGGAATATAATCTTTTTAGGTGCTGTTGCAGTAATTTATACTATTAAAGATTCAATATGGGGAAATAAGGTTCCCAAATTGTAGTTGGAAAGTAAGAGGAAATTGCCTCCTCAAGATCTTTTAATAGACAGTTATCAGATTAGCAATCTGTTAGAAGCCTGGACTGTCATGAGCAGGAACCTACGCACAGTATGAGCTGTCATTTATTTTTAGAAACAGAAAGAAAATGAAGAAAAAAATGAAAAATTTTCATGTCTCAAATAGTATTAAAGTTACTTTGTAATAGTGGAGCTATGATCCATCAACACCAGTATCCGGCCTTCAGCCAAGTCCATAGGTAAACGCACTAGAAAAAGAGGAATATCTAACCCAAAAGCTGGTCAAAAGGCAATCCAAACCAAAGATCCTAACAAAAGAACTTTTCCTTAGGCATGTTCTTTAGCTTCTGTAGAGATAACTAGGACACAAACAGCATTATAATAGTTGTTGGTCACCTAATGTGCTGGGCTTTTGGAGAAATAAGGTTCTGAATAGTATCAGTAATGAAGGACCAAGGAATTTACTTATTTATTATAACTTTTCTGTAGTTGTAAATGAGAACATTTGAAATGTAGACACCTTGCTATTAGCAAAATCCTGTCTCTCAAAAGGAAAAATGCTGGAAAAAGATCTATTAGGTCTGTACTTTTGATAGGTACAAGAAATATTCCATAGACTGTGTGACTGATCATCCTTCCCTTCTGTTTCCCTTACCTTATAGCTGAGATTGTTCTATTTTGGAATTGCTTTGCAATAAAATAAACCCAGAGAGATCTGTAAAATTTCTAAAGAACCTCTACAAAACGTTTTCTTTTTCAAACTCTTTATTGCCTTTGTGCTACCATTCGTACTCCCCCAGCACATGGCAGAACACTTCCTACAGCAATATGTTGGTGTTGCTTGTTTGCTTTTGAATAGTGGTCAGACTTGATGTGCACTGACACAGGTGATCACATGCAGCTCTGTGCTCAGTTGAGCAATGCCTAGAAAGTCAACTTGCTGTGCTAGTTTGCAGCTGGATGATTTTCTTCTATTTAGGGAAACAACTGATATGACAGAATGGAACTGAAATGAAGCAGTGCATATTCATACCTAAATCTTGTTTGTTTCTTCAGCCTCCTGGGGTCATGTAAGGTTTGTGGCTTTCTAGACCGTACTTTCACAATGCTCCAAACTGCAAACAGCTATTTGAGATGGATTTCTATAGACTGGGAATGAATTAGACAACTGACTATCCTTTTAAAGGCAAATGTGACCAGGATATGTGAGTGAAAATCAAGGCAGAAGAAAAATTTGTTGACTGTTTTATTTCATGAGATAGGGAGCACGGAAGATAAAATTTCTTTTAAAAGTATTCACTTGCATTTAAAATTAATATTGTAAGACAAAGTTTTGTTCCTTTTTGTTGTTCTGAAAAGCTGTTTTTCTCCAATGACAACTTCAGAAAAACAGAATAGTATATACTTTTTGATATGGAAAATAGCGTGTAATAGGAAATATGACTTGGTGTGGCACAGAGTCTCTAGTCAAGAGATCTGCAAAAGAACAGACAAGGCTACCCTGTTTGGTAATTACTGGTGCCACTTGCAAGAAAGCAGTTCTTGTGAGAGTTTTGGCAATTAAATATGGGCCAGGATTTTCTTCTTGCATTGTGATTTAAGAACTTCACTTGAGTTTTGCAAGTGCAGTAGATAAACTGTGCTGTTCTTATGCTGGCTTTTTCCCTCAGGCTGCTAAATTACAAGGGTTTTCTAAGTATTCCTGAGTGCAAAGAACACATCTGCTCTTTTATTCCTTATACTCCTATAGGTTATGAAAATGTATAAGACATTTTCCTGCAGAGTTCTGTATGTCAAGTTCAGTCTACCATGAATTTTACTGTTGAATTATAAAACCCAGAAAAATGAAGCATATCTTGTGGCAAGATAATAGTTACTCCAGGAATGCAAATCATTATCAGGGTAATATTTCATGCTTATGATCATATTCATTCTGGTAATGTACCCAAGTGGCCATTCTAAAATTATAGGCAAAATCAATCTCAATGTGCACAAATAGATTGATGCCAAAGGCTGAGGGACAAAGACAGTAATTTTTATGCCTGTCTAGCTTTTTCATGTAAAGCAGTGGTAGAAGGAAGCTGCTTCACTGTGATTTTAGCTGTCAAGTAGCAAAGACAGTGTCCAAGTATATGATTAAAGGAGGAGGAAGTTACAGTTCAGGTCTATTTCTGTGTGACAACACTTTGAGTTGTGCTGTATTACTGTGAATGGGTTCATTTTGTTACATCACTTTGTCTGCCGGAAGTCCCTAGATGAAGTCCAAGGAGGACCTAGACATCAATGTTCTTTTCCTGGGTTGGAGACTGAAAATTCAGTGCATTCTCTTCCCAAAGTAATGTTCATTTGGTGTCATATCAAAAAATTTGAAGAGATTGACATTTTTTATGTGGTAGTTTCATGACTGCAAAATCTTTCACTGAAGGTCAATATGGAGAGTCTTGACTTGGGGGGAGGAACTTGATTAAGCACTAGTACAGTTCTCTGTGCTGCCTCTAAGCGACTGCTTTAGCCAATTTTTGTGACTAACAATTTTATTATTATAATAGTGGCTTCCTTTCCCAGAATTAGGATATCATTTTGATCATGGGTGGCTATGCTTAACATTCTTTCAAATATCAGATGTTGTAAGCATTTTCACTGAGTTTCTCTAAGTTACCATAAGTTTATGAAATATGATATGGCAGAGAAACAGTTGAGTAAATTTATATGTGCACGTGTATTTTTTATACAAATTGGCTACTGTTTTGCAGATGGTTATATCATTCTCAAACTATAACTTTCCTTAACCTGTAAAGAAATATATTTAGAGGCATCTTAAGAAAACAAACATATCATTTACTGATGGCACTATATCTTTATGATTTATAAAATGCCTGCTGACATAGAATTTTTCAAAGCCACTTATTCTTTCTTTTTTTTCCCTATGTGAGGTATTAGTACTCACTAATAATGGCTTCTCTGTATATTGGTGTTATTTGTTAATTTAAATAAAATACATTCCAGCTAAAATGTTATCCTAGAAACAAACAAACAAAACTAAACAAAAAGCACTTTAAAATAAACACTGAAGGATTAGGAAATAAATTAGGGAAAATGCCTATTTTTAGTGAAAACATTTCTCTGAAATGGGTGAGGGGCTGGACAGAGGATTGGACTGAGACAGTCTTAACTAAAACAAGTAGTTGTAGCTGCTGAATACATGTGTGTTTATCTTAGAGTTCTGTGAAGTTTATTTGAATATTTTACTTAAGAATTTCATTTGTTAATGTGTCACAGTCAATTTCTGACTGAACTGCTTCTATACTGCCTAATAATATATAGATTGACTGTAATGGAACTAAATTTTGTACAAATAGGGAATGAACAGATTGTGTGCAAAAACTTACTCTTTTATGACTTGATCATAACTTAGACTCTGTATGTTTTACTCCGTCTTTTCTCTTGACGAATGACAGAGAGCAAAAAATTGTTTCACAGTAAACGAGAATGAAAATGAACCCTTCAGAAATGTGAATAGAGGCATTAGAGGAATTCTTATTGTATAGTTGTCCTGAATTTTATTGTTGCAGCCCTTTATTGCAATGTAACTCCTACAATTTATAAGCAAAATTGCAAAGCGAAATCAAAACATTTCAAACATACCAGAATTATTTTTGTGGGGTTTTTTATGTAAAAATATCAACAGATTTAATACATTCCTGTGAAACATTAATTTTGAGGAAGCCAGCATTTCTTACATCAAAGTTAATTTATAACATGTCAAACAATTACGCCTGTCCACACGTACCATAGGAGATATTCACATCAGACAGACATGCAGCAACAGGACTGTCATATCACCAGGAGTGCAGTCTTTGGCCTCTTAACCTCAAAATCATTTTACAGGGGTTTCTAAATTACCCCATAACATTTTTTAATTAATTTCAAACTGGTTATCTTAGTATTGGCGCAAGTGTAGCCAGAACGGTACATTGCTCAGGTATTTAATACGCTACTGCAATGCAGACATGACTGAGTTGGATTAAGTTTGTTTAGGTCATACTATTAAAGTTTGTCCCTTATCTTTGTTTCTTGATGTTTAGCTTTTTATGAAAACCTTGGTGGCTCTTGAGCATATGCTTAGAAAAACCTCAATAGTGAGATTTTTGTAATGTGATTATTTTCCATATTTATGACCGGTGTTCATTGAACAAAAAACCCAAAACATTTAGAAGTAACATGGCTGTAAGAGGAATATAACATTGTATTTTGTACTAAGTATTTATTAAAGTTGAAAATCTCATGATTCTTCCGTAACTTGTGTCTATCCATTCTGCAAATGAAAACTTTCAATATAAATTCACATGAGTAAATATTTTGAAATGGATGGAGTATTTTGGATTTTAGAAAAGGATTGAAATGGACTCATCTAAGTTGGGATGCCTGTAACGCCTCTAGCAGGGAAACTAGAACGAACAGCTGACATCCTGGGAAGCAGTGATACTAACTGGTTGGATTTGGTGCCCAGAGCATTCAATCCTCTCTCTAGTGCTTGGTAACATTCCAATGTAAAAAGAAAAAATAATATTCCTTTGATTGCCTCTTGCAGGAAACCATTTGATTAGTGTGTTCATTTCCTGTTAGCTGCTAGGTAACTGAATAAATTCTCTCGGTATACATTTTCCAAGCTTTTATGATATGACAGTTCAGTCACTTGGCAACTGAAAAATTCTGGCAGTAGACTATAATTCCTGTAGGCTTAGAAGAAATTAAATGAGGGATGTCGGGCTTTCATTGAAATGTGGAAAATATGCATGTGCCTACTGAATTTAGCAAATATGGAAATTTAACCAATTCAAATTGAAGTAGTGTGTCTTGGTGTTTGTTTCAGTGATCCTTGAGTACATTCATGTATGACATCGTGTTTATGACAGTCAGATTGCCATACACACTGATAAAAGTTGAGGATTATACACTTGTAAATTGTGACTCATTTTGTTTGTTGCATTTCTTCTCTCGGTGCATACTTGCACTATGAGAATTAAAGTTCTGTTTAGTGTCAGGAAAACCACTCTAAACTCCTTCTATCTGATCCTCTCATGATGGCTACTTTTATTTAATTATCTGTAAACGTTTCTAATACTTCTGGGAGATATTTGCTAAACATTTATCCCTTCTTTATAGCATTTTAAATTCAATGAGGCAGGTCAGTAGAGGCTCCGGTGCCAGTGTCATGATCTGTCTATCAAGACTGAAGAATGTTGTCCATACTCAGTAACTGTGCAGAAAGGATGCACTCACAGGAGAAAACAGAAAAAAAAGAAAGCAACCTCAACACAAAAGCCACTTAAATGAATCTCTGGTCTAGAATGGTAGAGGAGAAAGAGTGGCAGAAAGACCCTGCTGTTATATCTTGCTTAATAACAATTAAGGCAGTACATACCAAGTTGTTTCACCCAATGTATAGTTTGCAGTAGCTAACTACAACCAATATTTAGTTTATCAATTTATCCAGAGAATCAATTAGAGCAGTATTTGAACAAAGTCAATGGTGTTCCCCTCTGAGGCAGCTGAATTGAATTTTACATACCTTAGACTATACAACATATTGTATTTAGGAGCTGATAGTGTAGAAGACAGAGACTAGGTGTTGTCAGAATGTCATTCGACTGCAAATTATACATATAACAAGTGATCCTTTACCAAACAACTGCTACTTTATCTACTGACTGGATATTAATATAAGTGGGTTTGAGTGTTTTTTTCTCCAAGTGGATGAGCAAGAAAATAAATGAAGAGTGAAATACAGATGTTCAAATAGATGTGGCTCATTAATTAGGTGTATAGCAACAGCTTTCAGTGGGTCTCAGATGTGCAAATAACAATTTTAAATGAGGATTGTATTTTAAAGCAAAGTTTCCTGTTCTTTACACATGACAATTTTGCTGTTCTAGATAATTTAATTCAGTAATCAAAAATCTACATTTTTAAAGTAGTGACTCGTCTCACTTCCTATAAGCAATGCATGAAGTATTTTTACATTTAAATTACTAAATAAGCTTTACTGCAAGTGTAACATTGCTCTTTGATTCCAAATGAATTGATCCCTTTATTATCCCAACTTTTAATCAGAAGGTACTCTGTGATTTTGACAAGAAAATGTGAGTATGAATGTGAGCATGAAAGAAAAATTAAAAAAAAGATCAAATAGAAAGGTCAGAGTAATGTTATAAGTTTCTCATGGAAGGCTGAAATACTGACTAGGTTTAAGCTGCCTGAATTTAGTCATAAAATACCTGTCCGTACTAGATGGGTCAAAATGTACTTTCAGGATCAGAAGAGATCACATTTCTGAGCATGAGTAGTAGGTTACTTATGTATCAGATAACCTAGTACATAACTAACCCGCTACTCATGGGAGGGCTCTACATGACTGATTCTCCTAGGGCACAACTCTACTCAGGGAGCTTCAAACTCCAACCCTAACTCTTCATAGAATCATAGAATAACCAGATTGGAAGAGACCTACTGGATCATTGAGTCCAACCATTCCTATCAAATGCTAAATCATGCCCCTCATCCACCCATCCCTTGAACACCTCCAGGGCAGGTGATTCAACCACCTCCCTGGGCAGCCTGTTCCAATGTCCAATGACCCTTTCTGTGTCTATATTATGGAATTGACTTTATTCCAGCAGATAAACATAGCTGTTATATTGTGTTCATGTTTGTCTTTATAAATAATAACGGGGAAAGTTTTTAGAGGAGCTTATGGTGTTTGAATTCAAAATGCACACTGTATAGAAATGCACTCTTCTGCGTATTGTTGCTGTATTTGAAGCTTTGACTATATTAGAAAGGAAGTAATGAATAAACAACCGTATTAAGACCAAAATAATAAAAAAACAATTGTGTCAAAAAACAGAGTAGATAAAAACCCCATAAATAAATAAAGTAAAAAACCCCATAAATAAAGTAAAACCACCTTGCATTAAAATGACATATTGTCTAAAACCCAAACATCCAAAACCCCAGCCTTGTTTGAAAAAAAGGTGTTTAAAAGGGAACCACATTAGAAAGCACAATATATAAACCTCCTTCTCTAAAAAACCAAAAAGCCTATCTCTATATATTAACCGTATTAAAACCAACAGTCTAAAACGCCTACTGCATTAAAAACAAACTGTATAAAATCCAACTTTGTTTTTTAGAAAAGTACTAACCTCAACAGTAAAAATATCAACCAGATTAGACATCCAAAATATATGTATAAACATATAAAACCCTAACCATATTAAAACTAAATCATAAACACCAGCAAAAGTATTACAAAAGTAAAAAAAACCCTCCAACTGTATATAAAACCAACCACATCAAAATTAACTGCATTAACGCCAACTACTCGATATCAACCATTTAGAAACGAACCATAAAAAAACCCAACTGCAATGTAAACCAGTTTATAAAAAAACTTACATAAAACCCAACTAGGTAAAACCCACTTTGTATGAAGATCAGCCATATAAATCCCCAGCCCTATAAAAATAAATGGTATGAAAATCTAACAGTATAAGGACTTAACCATATGACAAAACCAAGGCATAAAATCCTTAACTGCATTAAACAACCAAAGTACAACCAGCCAAGCATATAAAATAGCCATACCAAACAGCAACCATATTCAAACCATATAAACCGCAACTGTTTGAATACGCTACCATATTAAAAACCAACTGTGAACAAAGTGTCACAGAGCAACTGTAATTGAAATAACCCATATTCAAACAAACCCTGTTAAAATCAATGTTACCAAAGCCCAACTCAGTAAAACACAACCTTGTAAAAACAGCATGAAAACCAACCATGTAAAAACGAGCTTTCTAAAAACCTAACCATATAAAACCTAACCATATTAAAAAGACCGTACTGAGAACAACCCCATAAAACCTAGTTAATTTAGAACCCACCATGTCATAACCAACCATATTTTAACCTACCATGCAAAAAACAACTGTGGATAAAAAAATCATCTAAAACCCAACCATTTAAAACCCCAACAGTATTAAAAGCCAACTGTATAAAAGCTTATCATATTACAAACCCGAGTTATAAAACCCCAACCATTTTAGATAACCAAAGTATGATTAACAAGCTATACAAAAAACTAACTGTACCAACCTCAACTGTATTCAAACCAATCTTGTAAACAGATTGTAAAAATCAGCCTTCTTAAACCTAAATGTACAGAAAACAGCTGAGTAGAAAACCAACTGTGTTACAACTAACCATGTAAAAGGCAATAATACTAAACCCAAATGTAATAAAACCCCAACTCTACAAAACCCCAGCTGTATGAAAAAAGCAACTATATGAAAAGCTAATGCTATGAAACCTGTTACAAAATGAAGGCATAATTCAATGAACTGTATAAAAAAAAAAACCCAATTCAATTTGCAAATAATTGCTTGAAAAACAAATGGATAGAACACCAGACGTAGAAATAGGAACTGGATAACAAGAGTCTTATGAATAATCCAACAAAAACTAACCATATCAAAATCTAACCAAAAGCCAACTGTATAAAATGAATCAAGTGCAGAAAAATAAGCAAGTGCATTAAAACTCTATTATATTTTAAAATAATTTTTAAAGTAAATACTAACCATATTAAAGAGTCAAAGTGTAAAGAAACCAGCTGGATAAAACCCCAACCATACTAAAAGAGAATTGTAGAAAAAAACAAACCAAGGTGTATAAAAATCAAAAAAATATAACCCCTCTTACTATATAAGCAACAAACTATATCAAAGCAAACTGTATCACAACCTACCACTTCAAAACCAGCCACAACAAAGACAAACATCAAAAATCAACTGTGGTTGAAAAATCAACCATGTAAAAAACTGTGAAAAGAAAACAATTATGGGAATCTTGTGTATAAAACCCAGCCAACTGTATTCAAAACAAAAGTGTAAAAAAATAAGCCTCGAACACCATCTAAAAAATACCATGCATCTGAGATAATCAACCATGTAAGGACACAATCATATTAAAATAAAGTAGAAAAATAAATAGAAAAAAATACCTATAAAACAAATCTGCAAAACTGTCCAAAAAGAGCCCTATATTAAAAAGTGGCTGTATAAAACCAAACACTATAAGTACTCAATCAAAGTATAGATGTCAAACCATATTTAAGAGCCAAAATAGAATAGGCAATATGTTTAAAAACCAACTGTATGAAAATCAACCATACCAGAAGACCAACTATAATAAAAACCAGTGTAAAAAAAAGCCTTGTAGAGAAAACAACCACATAAAAATCCCATCAAATCAAAAGCAACTGTATAAATGTAGGTTTGTGTAACAAGCAGACGTTTTAAATAAAACTAGGTTAAAAAGTATAAAAACCTATAAGTATTGAATTCCACCATATGAAGAACCAACCGTTAAAAAGACAACTGTACAAAAAGTATTAAAAACCCTATACAAAACTAGAGTATGAAATACCAACTGTAGAAAAAAAAATCAAAGTATAAACCCCAGATGATATAAAAATCCCAACCATAAAAAACAGTATTAAAAAAAACCATATTAACCCCAACTGTGCCCAAACTGAAGCATTGAAAACCCAAATACACACACCCCCATTCCAGAAAGTATTATATTACCAGCCTTAGTAAGACCCTCAAAAGTACAAAACCCTGACAACAATGTTCCTTTACTGGTACTGTTCTTCTTTCTGTCATTTTCCCAGGTTAGAAATTAAATTACAGGCGTGTTAATGTGACATGCAGCTCATGTTTTTCTGTAGGCTTTTAGAAATCCATGCACAGCCCACTGGATTCTCTCAATTCAGTTGGTCCTGTCAGGCCTGGTTCTTTTGTTAGATTGTTGATTTACAGAGATATCAGTGAGATCAGGGGAAGACATCTTTGATCAAGGGGATTTTCAACAATTTAAAAATGGCATGCGTATACTAGACTGTATCTTTTTAGAGAATTGCATCGTCAGGGTGTGATCCAGTTTAGAGTCATGGCAGTGAGGGAACTGTGACAGAGCCAGAAATACTGATCCAATTTATCTATGTGATCACAGCAGAACCTAGATATAGTTCTGCTATTGATATACTGTTACATTCATTGGCTGAACTAGTGTGTGACCTTAATCTGCAGAAATAGTCTAATAAATAGCATTTAATAAGAGATTATCATGTGCACATTCAAAATCTCTGAATGAGTTCAAGTTTCAGATGGATGCTAATTTCTCAATTGTGCATTACCAATAGCAACGGTCACTGGGTAGCAGAGTCAAGAAAGCAACTGTTTTGACTTACCTCCAGCTTTCTCATTGACCAAAGAGGAGGAATAGTTTGTGGAGCTGCGAGTCAGAGCAGAAGCCTTCACTAAATCATGTTGTGAGGATTAGGTTATTACAAAGGAAGACTGGAGATATAGTCTCACTAGGCTATAGATCATGTTTACAAATCAGTTTATAAATTCCTGCCGAATTGCTCTTGTTCAGCCCCACATTATTGACAGCTGCAGGTGTACAAAAGCATCAGGGGCTTCTCCAGTGGCAAGTGAGCCACAGGGTAGTGGTTATGGTGGTGTGAGGTCTGGATGGATCTCTGCTCAAGTCAGCTTTCAAGAAAAAAATTCTTGATAGTCATTGAAAATGAAGGTATAAGTTGAGGCAAAAGAAATTACCTGTAACTTGAGCAAATATGATGCAAGTCAGTCATCACAATGTCATGTGGAAACCTGATACTATTTTTATAAAGTAACTTCTCAACAGAGCCACACTTTGCAAAATAAGTCACTTCTTAAGACAGAAGCAGGACATGTCATTTCAGCTGATGTAATGTACTGTAACGTTTAATTTATTTTTTAAAACTCATACAGTATCATTGCAAGGTATCAGGGCACTAACCCTTCATGTTAATGTTCTTGGTAAAGAGAAGTAAAGGTGTCTCCATTGCCAAATGCTGAATGTGTCATGAATAAATTCTGTAGTGACCTGTCATGAAAGTCAGTAATGTCAAATACATAACTTTCCTTAGCACACTGTGGCAGTAATTTAGGAGCCAGTAGAAGGTATCAGAAATAAAGCACAGCCACCTGTCCCTACCTTAGTAGCCCCACTTCCAGAGTGCTGACATAATGGGAATGATTTGAATTGTTGCTGGGATTGTGTGTTGGGGAATAGGCAAAAGCACAGATTACATGGTTTGTGTTATACCACGTCACTTGCTTTAAAAAGAGTCAAATTTATTTCATTGCTGCATGATTGCATTCAGTGAGAGAAAAGTCTGATTTCCTTCCTAGTGTACAAAAGCCTCAGTTTTCTACAAGTCCCAGGCAGACTGTTCTCTGATTACATAAATATAGAAATATCCTCAGGGAGAGAAAAGTCACTTTGTCAAAACAATAACTTGATGGTGTGAATATTCTCTCCCTCTATTGTTTCCATCCTAGTTCTTCTCAGTTTGTTAATCACCGTAAGTTCAATTGGTCTTCTTCATGCTATGAATGCCCTCTTTGTTCCTGTAATTCTCTCTATTTTCAAATGGGTCGTGTAACTGAGGATGGTGGGAACTGAGCACTTTTGCAAAGGATTGGCCTGGAGAATGCTGCAGTATCTCAATCAGTTGACATACTCAAAACCCAAGCGGACACTAAACCAATGTGATGCTGTTCCACCAACATCAGCTATTTGTGATTCTGTTTTGAAATCATGTTTTTGTCTGCTTGAATTCCTCTCAAAATCTCACAACCTTAATTTTAGAACAAATGTAATATCCAGGTGTAGTTGTGAGACCTTGCTGAATTTTCTTTGCATGTTTTTTCAGTGGAAATTGCTTTTTCCTCAACAATGAGCATCTAGTTCTTAGAAAAAGCTTCTGTGATCCTTGTCTGTATGGAAAAAACCAAAAAGATTTCTTTATGAACAGATTTAGTTGCTTGGAATATTTTGTGTTAGCAGTTTGTTTCGAGTGAATCCAAATGATTCAAACCAGAATTCTAGTTTCCAGGACAATACTATCAGTTATGTATACTCTTTAAACCCTCACCCATTTTCTCAGCCATTATGTATCACCTAAGGTGATACATAAGCTAAGCTGCTCTTTTAACTTGCCATCCAAGCATATGAATGCCTTGTATGCACATACCTATCTTCCTGTGTTTGTTTAACTCAAGATGATCATTGTCATTTTTTCCATACTGAGAACCACTCAACTGTAGGTATTTTCCAAATAGTCTTCCTTCTAAAAAACACCTGCATGCACTGAAAGGAGTGGGGGCTCTGTTTAAATGTTAAGGCTTTGTAACTATCAAAGGATAAAGCATTGAGCATTTTTATCACATTTTACCAAGGAACAGGTTTCTGTTCAGAACAATGCACATTTCTTGCTATTTTGCACCTGACTAAACTGTGTGTGTATTCCTGATATACCATAATGAAAATAAATGTTTTTTCTTTCTTCTCATCTACTTGTACTAATATCATAGGCCTAATAAATCTTATCTGCTACTCTCAAAAAGGCAGTAATTGAGACAGAGCTGAACACATTTACTCTTCATGTGGAGATGGTAAGTAGAGCAAGTCAGAAGGAAAGCTGTGCAGAATATACAAGACCATCGTAATAGTTCAGTTTAGAAAAAATACTACTACAACTTGTATACAAAAATGAATCTTTTCCCTCTGGAAGGCTTAAGATGCCTTTAATGTGTATGTGCTCAAAGTTTTACTTTGTATAAAGGTGGCAATTATTATAACGCAGAGTATGAAATTTTGCTAGAATAAAAGTAATATTATGCTAAGTGCTTTAAATGTCGTATTCTGAACAAGGCCAATGAGCTCTCATACATTCAATTTGTGCTTCAATATAGGAGTTCTGCTCTGCAGAATGTGTGCTTTATCAAGATGTGAGAAATGTTTGCTTCAAAAGAAATTACTCTAGAATTAAATTAAATGTGATAAAAACTCAATTTACCGTGATACAATTTGTCAGTGACTCAGTGATAAGGGCAGCAGCTGTAAGAAGGTAGGAGATGAGCTTTCAGGGACTGTTATGTGGGTGTATGAGACAGCACTAGGGGAATGGCTTTATGCACTGAAGCTGCAAGATGGAACAGAAATGGTAGTTCTTTGCCTACATAATGTATATAATCAAGTGCTGTAGGAAGTCTCATAAAAGTTTACTCAATACAGAATGGCTAAATTCATCTAGCACATAGTTCCTATCTGGATTACAAAAAAATCAACACCACATTTTTAGGGAAATGAAGAAAACCTTATTTGGAAAATTCATTAATAATTTGAGGTCTTTGTTTAAAATTTGATTTAAAGGAGTTCCTATGAGATGATTGCTTACTTTTATTTAAAATTGAGGAAGGTCTCCAGTATTTCCAGTGTAATGCCATGGCAATATTAGATTCATTTAATAATTAAGTGGTAATAAAATATAACATTTCAATGTACTCTAGAAGAACAATAAGTACATTTTATATTTGTAGATATTTCTTTTAAGAAGATCAAGAAAACCCTAGACCTAACTAGAGTCATATGCTTAAACCTGACTGAATTACAGAAAGAGTATAGCTTTCAAATTAAACATATGCTGAAGTGCTGTTCTGACTCTCTTCAAAAAAGAAGATTCCTTTCAAAATCAGGCTTATAACTGCCCATGTGACAGCAGTCTTTACAAAATTGCACTCACAAATAATTTAAATTGTGAGCACAATCTGTCATCTCCTGACTGGCATTTAGAGGAAAAGGCAAAAGCATTTATTTCAGCTCTCACTTGGGTAAATTTGATAACCGAATCAGGGAGTCAGAATAAATGTATATCTCCAGTGCTGTGTTCAAGAAGTCTGTTTCAGAGTAAAATAAGCCTTTTTGAAAGCTTTGATGTCATTTTCCTGAATATAAGTATTCACTGAGATACGTAAAGACAGTCAAAAAGAGGGATATAATAATACATAAAATAAGTCCATTGCAGTGAATATGGAGCTGTCATGTCTGGCGACTGATTCAGTGCCTGCCCGAGTCAGTGTTGACTAGGATTTTTTCAGAATACTGATGCCTGTTTGATGCACTCTATAAATAAGGGAATTAATCTAGTTTCAGTAGGCAAATAGCCATCACAGAAATTATCGGCTATAAGGAGTAATGGCTAGTCATAGGGCAATTTCACTGCACTGGGCAAAGAAAATAAATAGAAATGGAGACTGAAATGTTCTTTCAGCTGTAGAGATGTTATAGGTTATACTTTAGGTATGCTGAAACCAGTCTCTGGGTAAATTGCTTGCAGAGCTGTTCCAATGGACTGTAAATTCACTCTGAAAAACAGATTAGATGAGTTATACAAGAGGAAGGGGGACTGTACATAGCAATCGACACAATGTGAACTAAGCTTATGAAAGCTGAGGCTGACGGTTTTCCTTGAGGAGCTGTCCTTGGGAAAAGGCATAGATTTAATGTAGAACAGTGAAAATCATCTTGGGACTGAATCCAGATATTTTTTCCCCCTTCCTGTGGCATAAGATGATAAAAAGTTAGTCATGGGTGGGTAAGCATTCCTGGGAGGTATTTGAATCTTATAGCAAAGAAATAAGAGTGTACTTTCAATAAATGAGTAGTTACAATATTTAGATTACCTCCTGACTTGTAATTGAAAATAGTAAATCAATGAATGTCATCAGATTTACATTGGATTAGAAAACAACTATAAAGTGGGTTTTTGTTCTCTGGATAGTATCATCATATTTCTATTGTGAATGACTGTAAATGTTCTTTCCTTTTAATCATCCACTAGTCCAAGTAATGATACTGTGCTTTGGAGGTGGGAATGATGGGGGATCCTGCATGGGTACCAGAAGTTTCCTAAACACCAGTAGTCATTACAGAGTCTTTTGCAGACCATGCAGTCCCCAGAGCATTCTGACAACAGTACTAGGAGCCTTATTGAAGGCAGGAAGAACTAAAGTCTTTATACATAATCCCAAAAGAGTGTTTTAGGGAGGAATACTTGTCACATCTGAAAAACGAGTGTAGCTTACTGTCCTGCTGGGATTTGGCCACTAGGCCTTGCAGCAGTGCTGCTGAGCATCACCAGCACTTTCTCTCTCTCTCTGCCTCTGAGGCACTGTTAATCAAGATTATCTTTTTCAAGCTCAATCTGTGCCAAGCTTTCTAGCCGAAAGGCATTGGAGTAGCTTTTAAACCCCACTTGGGTCTTTTGGGAATCTCCTAATTGCACACATGGTCCTTCTTAAAAATGACATTTATTTACAGGTCATAGTGTTTTCCTCTGAATGCTCACAAACCATATGTTTCAGAAACGTTTTAGAAGGCCTCAACTTCCCATGGGAATATGCCTTAATCTAGACCATGCAAAAGTGCATTTCTTCACTTTCCTTTAGCTGCTCTAAGCCGCTCAATTTGCAAACATTTTTGATACTAACTGTTAGGACCTAAACTTTTTCTTTGCTGGAATTTTACACTGTGAATTTCTCTTTTGATTCAATGCGTAACTCCTTGTAGTTCCTTGCAAGAGTGGCAGCTTTGAGAAAGTGGGAAAAAGAAATTCAGTTTAAGCACTTGTTGTTCTTAATACTTCCTGTAGAGTTTTGTGCCAGTTTCTTTTGGACATTTCTAAAATTCTCTTGATCGGAGCACATATGTAGAATATAAGAAAGATTTTCTCAGTCACAGAGGATGGGGTACTGAGGGACATGGTTTAGAGATTGGTGGAAATGGTTGGACTCTATGATCCGGTGAGTCTCTTCCAACCTGGTGATTCTATGATTCAATTTTTGTCTTCACTCAGCTAATGTCTTTATAAACAATACTAATAATTGGTCTATTAGAGTTCCCTTCAAAATTCTAACTTAATTTTGCTTCTGAATTACCAAGGGTGGTCCCAGTAAAAGACTATCAAAAGAGTATCATTTACATTTTCAACTGTAAAATAAAATTAACTTAATTCCACTTCATTTCTTCATATATTTTTCTTTGACATATAAACTCGTTTTTCATTACAAAAGAAAAATATCTAGTAAAAACACACATGGCAGTTAATCTTATGCCATCATAAAGCTGTTTGTCAAAATTTCCATTAACTTAATCAATATTTGATGATGCAAAATAATTTTTCTCTCAAAGGTTGGTTTTGCAGCCTTGTGATTGTACAGAAATATCTGTAGTAAGTTTGCAATACTAATTTCTTGGCACATGGAATTAATGAGCAAGTGGAATCTTTTCCTTGAGGAAATGAGGCAAGGGTAAGATTAGGACATTTCCCTCATGAAAATTAAGGGAAAAGATGTCATAAAGCAGTTGGAGATATTATAGAAAAAGGTGGAATAGGTTTAAAAACATGCAGCTTAAATTTGCTTTTGAGAACTTGGAAACTGAGAAGATCTCTCCCCAAGCTCTATGTTTAGAATGCATTCTGAAGAGTAAAACTGTTTTCCTTTTCAGGAGACCTGGCACTGATTGTGTCATTGTGATAAGATCCCCTGTGACCTTTCCTAGGTGAGCCTCAGTGCCCATGTTTGAAGGAGAGTGCCGCTGCTCTCTGCCGGGGATAGCTGTTGTCTTCAGGCTAAAACTGAAATCTCACATTTTACTTAGCTATTAACTGATAGCCACTGATTTCCCTCTCTTGTTCACGTATGGTAATCTGCCAAAATAACAACTGAATGCATTAAGCTTTTACAGCATCAAAGCTTCATCTCACATGAAGGCAAAAGAGACAAATACTGGAGTGTTGCAAAATGTGTAGAAGGAAATTTTTCCCACTGAAAATTAGGGTCAGGCATTAAAATGTGACCCCATCGTGTCCTTCAGTCTGATTTGCAAAATATTCACTTGTTTCTGGAGCTAATGCTGGATTCCATGAAAAGCAAATGCAGCTCTAAGTTAATTGCCAGTGAGTCTGTTCAAGTACTGTCATGTGGATTTTGTAATATATTTCTATATAATTAAGTTGGTGTATGTGTTGGGAGTGCTGCTGAGCACATCCAAATGGGTTAGAGAAGATGTGACAACTGCACTTAATGCCTTTCCCTAATGTTCTCATCTGTGGTTCCATAATAGTATTTTCTAAACAGAGAAAGAGGAGAATTCTAAGTGTTTCTGTTTTACTTATGTTGTAGCCCAGAGAGATTCCCTGAGTCAATACAGACGTTACATTAAACATCATACAAACATGGGCTGCAGGAAGACCCTCCTGTGAAGAGGTCCCAGACATGGCATATCATTAGCTACTTTTCAGCATCTCACTTGAGTGGTTCAGTTATTTTTCACATAGTATTTAGGAAACATACCTGAGAGGGGAGATTTGAGTTCAGTTGTAATTTAGCGTCACAATCTAAAGGCTCAGTGCTGTTGCATTTTTGCATGTTTTGAATATGGGCTGCAGTAGATCAATCAAACAAGGTGAAATTCAGTATAAATTAGAAGTCTACACTTTTTAGGATTCAGTATTGCAGCTGATTACAGACCCATGTTGTGTCTGTGCTCTCTGGACTCATAGTCTTTAGAAAAAAATAATTATACAAGTAATGTTCACTCTCAGAAAAAGCCATTCTTTCCTTTTCAGACCTCATACTATATGTCAGAAAACAGAGTGAACTCTTATAACAGTTAACATCCTTGTATTTCTAATGCATACATGGATTTATTTTCTTGGTTTCATTAATTCTTTTGCCTAATTTTTATCCTTTTTTTTCCTTAATTTGGCAAGACACCAAGATATTTTTTCTCAATGAGCCAGAAATAGAGTGTGACAGATGCACTGACCATGTGAATGCAAAGGGGATGATTTCTCTAATGAAAGCTAATGTACTTGGGAAAAAGAGTATTTGAATAATGTGAATAGCAGATGTTTTGGCAGTGTTCCCTTTTAAACATACCCGTGTCTGTTCAGAGATAACTTCCCAAGAAGCAATATTACTAGCTGGACAAGACAGTTATGAAAATTGCATTTTAGGTACTGGAAAACTGGTGTATCTAACCCTATAACATGTGATTTTATGCATCAACTGTCCCCAGTGTTTCCAAGTAAGAACATCAAATAATTTCATGGTTTCTCCAGGTCTTGGTGGGACCTCCTTGAAGCTATTTAATCCCATCTACAGTAAACATCAAATCTTCATAGTCAGCATCACCCAACTGTAGAAATCATGCATGGTTTAGAACATTTTCATGAAAGAAAATATCATTAAGCTAAATTATACAATGATTTTCAAGCTGTTGGTTGTGAGCCGAAGTTCAAATGTGATGCTCCAAAGTTTAAATGGTTACCTTGGAAGTTTATTATCACTTAATCAATACTGCTCACTGTGTTATTGGTTAAGAGTTAGCAGAGGCAGTATTTGCTATTAAGAAGCAGCATATTAGTATTAATACAAACAGGAATGATTCTATCTTTTAATATAGATCAAGTGTTCAGGATATGTTAGTGCTAATAGAAGCAGTTCTATATCTTGGTTTAAGAAAGATGCATTATTTCCTAGAAAATCTCTGACAATGGGGAACCTGACAGTATTCACAACCACAGGCTTCTAGTAGAACAGAGCAGAGCGGTGGGGAGGAGAGAGCTGTGTTGCACTCTGTCCCAGCACAGCTCAGCAAGCACAGGCCAGCAGGGGAACCTCGCAGAGCCCTTCTTCCCCCTCCTAGCAGCAGAGAAGCCTTTGTAGTAGTTTTTTAAAAAAGATATAATGTTTAATTTCTTTATTTTGTTTCTGTTATGTGTATATATGTCTCTTTGCTTGCATGCATTCCCATTTAAATATATACTTCTGCATATGCTATCATTTTTTATGAATCACCTTTGCTATTGGATATATGAGCAACATCCTAGAATGCCTTCAGGGGTAAGCACATAAACCATTCAGAAGTTTAACTGATGTGCACTCATATTCTATTATAATTGGACAGGGAAGATAGATGAATATGCATATGTAGAAGGGACATCCGATGTTTTCAATAAAAAGCAGCAGGACAGGATAGTGAGCGTCAAATCGAAGCAAGAAACAACAAACACCTGGCAAGATTCTTCTTAGATAAGGGATGGAACATGTTATGAAGATATTTCTTGCATCTTGTAAAGCGTACTATAACTGTACAGTGTTAAAGCAAACATAACAAGCTTGTTTTATCTAGGGGGCAGTGTAGTCCACATAAAAAAAGAGGATGGTGAATGAGAATAATCTAAGAAATACAAAACCCATCCAAACTCTGTAAGGATCTCTCCCACACGATTTTTTTTTCTTTTGCTTTTCAGTTGAAAAAACCCAAAATGCAGGAATTCCATTGTATCCCCATTCTCTCCGTGTTTACATTTTACTTTTTCAACGCATGCAGTTCTTACTGGGGAATGTGACCCTCATGTAGTTACTGAGCAAAGCAACTTCTTTAGTCATTAAAAGCCCATTAAACCTAGGAATCCTCTTGTTGCAAGGAGAATTTGAAGAAATTTGGCCAGAACACCAAAAAAGCAGGAACTGGGAACAGTGTGCAGGGTTATAAATATTAGCAGACATGTAGAAAAGACTGTACAAGTGACAGAAGTAAAACAGATGTCAGAAATCCAGAACTTTTCACAAGTATTGAACTTACTGCTTATTCAGGTTTGGCAGTGAAATACGGAACCATCTTTTATCCTACTGAATGGCTTCAGTGATGACTTAACTATCTGGATAGATGGGTGACTACCAGATTTTACTTCTCATCAAGTATTTTCCAGTAATATTTTAGAGACTTTGATTCAGCAGCTATCTAGATGCAATTAAAAGATCCTACTTTTTTAGGTGCCACAACTATACTGTCTTTATAGTCATCAAAATATTCCTCTTCCCGTACTCTATGCTACTAGCAGAAGTCTATCAAAGTATTTATTTTCTGTACACAAAATCATAATGATTTAGTACAACTACTGGACTGGCTCTTTTGTGCTGTTCTAATAACAGATTTATTGCTTATGTCAGTCTTGTAAGGTTTTCATTAGATTAGCTTAAGCTCCTAAGCACACACATTTCCTCGTATTTCTGTCATTCTCATTTTTATTATCATCTGTGGAGGGGAAGGGAAAATGGGGTCACAGTGCAGAATGCCATTTGAGTTAAAACAGAAGTTTCTGCTTATAGACAGGATCTAGCTTCCCTCCAGGCATGCTTGGGGTCTAGATAAATAATGCCCTTCTTGAAGTGTGACGTATGAATCTGTCTTTTCTGTCCTTTTGTTCCCATACTTCTGTATGGTGAAATACCTTTTCTTATTTCTAAATTTCTGTATTTCTTCTACTGTGTAGGGTTATTCTCCTGGCATTGTACCTGACAAGCTGTTTCCAGCTCACCAGACCAGTGACATTATCAATAGCAGAGCATCTGTGTTACAGCCATAGGCTTGTGTTTAGCTATTGCCTTCACCCCATGTCCCATCTAGTGTCTTCAGTCCCCATGCAGGATGCTTCCCATTCCCAGGTAATGACCACAAAACTTATGTTATGTTGACTGCCTGATCTTGGCAATATCAGCATTCAAACAGGTAAAACTTGGTGTGTCTCCCAGTTGTGCGTAGTGTGCTCACACTTTATAAAATGCTGTTGGAACTGAAGGTGATGGTATGGCTCAGGGAATTGTTGTGAAATCTTTGATTTACTAGAAGTTCTTGTGTTACCTTATTCTATCTGAAAAATCAACATTCTTATATGAGGTAATTTTCCTATGTCAAAAATTTCCTGGAAATGTTTCAAGCTTTATTCTTAACAAAGATCATAGAGAAGAAAATGTGATTATTTTAGTTATAACATGTACCCATATTTTTTTACGGCATTATTTCTTACACATTACTTTAAAGCATGAACAGAAAAATTCACTTGGTGATTTAAAAATATAACATCAGCACTAGTAAAATCTGTCAAATGTTTAATCTCACACTTGTCACTTCTTACTCAAGTAACCTTTTTTGAAGTCAAGGAAACTATTCACGTGCTAGAAACTGGGAATAATAGTCATTTGTAAGTATGTTTGAAATTTCATGTTGGAGTATACTTCAGTATTGTAAAAGAGCAATTTCTACCTCAATCTAGATGCTTAAATATTTTTCTGCTTATTTCTAAATCGCGTATTTTGTAAACATGAACTTTAACCAAGTGCTCAGCTGACTGCAGAAACTCTCCTCAGTCTTATACAGTGCTTACTTGTGGAAAAAGCTTCTTTGCAGTGTTCTCCCTATTCTTTCCACTGAAGTGGCATGCCAGTGGGTTAGGTCAGACACAAAAGGAGCGTGGAACTTTCTTATGTAAGAGCTTTTGATTTATTCTCTCCTGTCTTTCTTTCCATGCTTCTACTTCTGAAGCTCACTTTAAGAGCTTCCTGTTCACAAACTTCCTATAGAAAATGAGAGAGTAGCTTAAGTGAAAAATTATCAATCTCTTCATCTCAATTTCATGCCTCTTCTAATTTACAGTTAACCAAAATGTAGCCTGAGATTCTAGAACTGACATGTTGCTCCAGTGCTGATGTTTTTTGAAAGGAGAGAGCAGGGCCAAGGCTGCTTTCTTTTGTAGGATTGTCATTTTCAGTCTGACTGTCCTAAAATGTCATATTTAAAACCCCAAAAATTATCAAAGCCTTATTGAGATGTTTTGGTTAAGAATTGTATCCATCTCAGTAGAAAATTTGCAACCAATCTCTTTCACCAAAGGATGCTAAAACGTTCAGCAATTATTCACTGAAAACATAGGACTGATATGTTGCATATATAAAGGCATTTCAAGGAGGTCCTGGAGGTATTTATTATTCCTCTATTCCTTTTTTCATTTCAGGTTTAGCTGACCTATCACTTTTTAATGTCTGTAAAGTGGCAGAACTTTACCGATATCAGTTCTTGCTGCTTCTTCATTTTCACTTTTATGTGTGACTGCGTTGCTTCGTTTTTGCTTTGTTTCCATGCTAACCTGAGTTCTTGCTGAAGCAATCAATTTATTCTATTCATGACTCACTAGAATGATCCAAGCTCGGTTTCGCTTCAGAGTATTGTACAACACAGGTTTATTGAATGACACACTTCCTTGGGGAAGCACAAACACTTTGTTTCAACCTCATTTATGGTAAATCTTTTATTTTTCACCTTCTTTTTCAAAAACAAGTTCTATAAAATGAAACCTGGTTTTCAATGCCTTTGTGACCCAGCCTTTGTATCTCAGTCACATTCTCTGATGTGTAATAACATTCAAGTTTCTATTTAAAGTTTCTCTGTACCAGGTACTCCTAATGTTTATTTTCATTGCAGATCCCTTTGCACTTAGGAAGCAATGTTCTTGAGTTTCAGCCTTTGAAAAGAGAATTCTAGTATTTCCTTTCCTCTACCTGGCTACCTGCTTTATTAAATCATGAGGTAGTAACTAGCTTTAGGGCATATATTCCTATACTAAATTAACTGAAAACAACTAACAGGATCATAGGAGGGCACCTAACAGATATGCACAGAGATAGTATCATGACACCAGCCTTGTTGACTTAGAAAGTAAGTTAGAAATGGTTTTTTTTCAGAGGGAGGAAAACCTGTAATGTCTGTTCTCTCAACCATGAACAGAGAATTTATCCACATGATGCTATTAATACCAGCCAAAGAGGAAAAGAGAAGAATCATGTTAAAATATGGAGTTGAGAATTGTCAATGAATCTTTAAAACTGTGGGTTTATACATTGATGTTCTTTGGAGCTGTATCTATTGTGTGGGTGTCCTCAGTCTCTAGAGAAGCCTGTAAGTAGGAAACCTAGGAGATCAAGTTTTTAGGAGTCTTACAGTGCAGGTTTTTTTATAGTTGAGTAGTTCTGAAATACTTTGTAGGAAAAAGGAGTTGCTTTAAAGGGAGAAAAGTATGAGAGCTATATATAAATGTTTGTGCATAGAAAACGTGTATCTGAAGTGTTTTGGGTCTTTGTTTTGTTCTGAAAAGGTCTGGATGCTGATTTAAATCTTTAAGAACCTTTGGAGGATGTCAGAGAAGTAGCCTTTGTTTTCCACTGTGTGGTCAACACAGGAAGGATAAAGAGGTAAAAAAAATAAAGGATGGCCCCAGAGAGGTATTGGCCTAAAAAGTTAGACTCTTCCTGTGCATCTTCCTTTCAGGTAGTTCTCTCAGGTGGAATAAATATTATTATTAACACTTTAAAGGCAAACCACCACCACCACACCCCCCCTTGAGTTCTGTAGTAAAACAACAGCAGAGTGGGAACGAAATTTAGATCTCGTTTCTTGTCTAGTGTCTTATCCATTAGCTATCACTATCCACACAATATCTGACTACCATATGCTATTAAATGTATGGAAACAATAAAAAAAGGCACATGTTGTAAACTTGTAATATAATTTAGCTGTAAACTGAAGACTTTTCAAAAAACTTAGTTTGAAATCAAAGACAGATTATTTGCCAGTAAGGGAACTTAAACACTGCTTTGTTGGGGTTTTTTTTAACTCAATAATATCCTAAAAGCTGTATGTGAAAATATGCCTCTCTAGAGTAGTTGCTTTTCATATGCATCAAGTTCCCTTTCTGTCTTAAGACCCATTTCATCAGGCATTGCCTCTCTTTGCCAAGAATGCAGATCTCTTGATAAAACAATCACTACAGATGTTTTAGAGCAAGCATTGACTGTTTACTCTTCTGCTTCTCATCTATTTTGTCATAATCACTATTACTGTCTCCAATCTATGCTACTGCAATTATATTTAAAATTCTACTGCACTAGTAGTATTGAGTTCAAGAAGTGACCTTTAAGACTATTAAAAATACACAAGTAATTAATTAGTCATAATGTTGTAAGGGACAAGATAAAGAAAAATTATTAAAGTGGGAACAAGTAAAAGACAGATTATTAGAAAGTTAGGGACTCTTCAGAAGAAACAACTATAAAACTATTATGGATTCAGCATGAAACCAGGAGCTGACCTGCTGTTCCATGTTATCAGCTCTGTGAACCAAATAGTCACAATTATAAAACATTTTCTGGTCATTCAGTCTGTAAAGCCTATGAAGACACCAACTAATTAGTTGTTCTGTGTTTTTTTTAAAAATGGAAAGCCTAAATAATCCTTTGCTAATACCTTTGAGGCTCTAGAACAATTCCAAGTTTTCTTGGGTTTTAAGTATTTTGGATTTAATTCAGCTAAGCATTCATGAGGGACTTTTAAATCCTTAAATAATTCATAAGTAGTTATAAAATGTTTCTAATTGATCCAGTTTTAAGCGGAAGAAGAAATATTCAAAATTAGGAGATAACTTAATCCTAGGAGTATTGTGGTTTCCTTCTCTTTTTTTAAGAAAAAAGGGATGGCAGGTTAATGAAGTAACCAGTACAGTGGTTTTGAGTTTTATGCTGTCTACATTCCAAACCCATATGAAAACCATTTATATGTTTACACAGTTATTGTCAAACTCAGTAACCACTATTCTGCCTTAAGTTGTTTTGGAAAAACCATAACAGATATAATACAAAGAATTCAGAAAACCAACAGTAAACAGAAGCTGCATACAGTCACTACACAATAGTCTTCTAGGGTACAAAGCAAGCTCTTTGCGTAGGATTGAAAAGCTGCTGAATTAAAAAGCACCCAGCATTGTATCCTGCTAACCTAGAGTGAACCTCTATTAATTCCTGTAACTTTTGTCTGTAACCTTTGTTACTCCAGAGTTGCTCAAATTAAGGTAAATACACAGTCTTTTAGTTGTCCACAGACAATCTTTGCAGGCACCAAGGGAGAATTTACTAAATTGCATCAGTCAGTAAAATGGAAGTTAGTGTGTGCTTAGGAGGTTTTAGGAATTAAAGCTTTGAATTCCAGGTGTGGTCAGTGAAAACAACACTGCCTCCCAACAAGGATCAAAGAGCCAGTTTTCTAAAAGTAAAAAAGGTAAAATTGAAGAGTTTATTTTGTTATGTTAGTGGCATGTTTACATTGTTTAGACGCCTCAGTAGCCCTGGAAAAGTCCATTGCAAAAGAGTCAGAGACAATGGTGGGGGCCAAGAGTGGAATACAAACTCAAATGCAAAACAGAGATGGGAAATGGACAATTCTCAGATGAGCTGTTTGGCTTCTTATGGCTAATAGGAGTTGTAGCTGAAAGTAAAGCTGCATCAGGCTTGAGTAACTTCATGGTTACTCCTCACAGACCTTTGCATTGACCCCATAAAGAAAAGCTTTCCTCTGCCTGATTTGATAGCTGCCTTTTATGCCCTCAGTAATGGATTAACTCTAATATATATAGTGCACAGCTAAATATTCACAAATTAGAATAATTTAGTGGGTTTTCTTCCTTTCCTTTCAAATGTAACTGAATGACTGTATTTTTCACAAAATCCTGCCAAGGATCTCTGGCAGAGACGTAACCTTTTCTAGCCAGAACCTCCACTGCTGATTGTCTTTTTCTCCAGTAATTCTAGCTAAGAACACTTGCAATGTCTGTTAGACTCCACTGCAGCCAAGTGAAATAACTCTTCCCATTTGGCCAGTAGGCATATTTTAGTTGTGTTTCTAGTAGTCTGCTGTTTTGCAGTCTGGTGACATATTGCTGGGGTCAGCATGAGGAAAAACAGACATAAATCTTTCACATTTACCATTAAGCGTCTGCTCAGTTTTTCCCAATCTTTTTTCAAGAAACCTATTGTGCTTGGCAGCCTGGTTGATTCACTCCACGTTATGAATGGAAACAGTCACAGCATCACCTGTGCTTTGACATTGCTTAGGACTACCTATTGCTTTCTGTTACAGGGTTTGCAGAGTATGTGTAATCGTACTACTAGACGCTACAGGGTTACAATTTGCATTTAGAATCTTGCTGTCTGGGAGAAGAATTTTTTGAAAAGCACAATGCATTGGCTGCATTTTGTTGTGAGCGTTAAAGGAAGGTGGCAGTTTCTTCTCTAGCAGACCTCTTTAATCATGTGGCATTTACCACTATGGCATTTTTCAAGACTTCCATTAGTTGCCATCTGCAGATATGCATAAACATTTAACAATGGGAAAAAGAGACCAGTTTGCATTGTTACTCTCTGGGGGTTTTTTCTTTATTTATTTGGATATACTTTTGTAACATTGTTTGTACCATTTGTACTTCTGTACCGTTTTTATACCATTGTTTGAGCTTTTAGACAAGATGAATTTCCGCTTAAAGTTTTACATTCCCAAGCTGGCTTTTATTTTCAGCCTATTTAAGACTTATCAGTGGAAAAGCAAATAATATGAAAGAATAATATGGCTTTATAATCATGGAATCATAGAATAACCAGGTTGGAAGAGACCCACTGGATCATCGAGTCCAAAACACCTGATTATAAAATCAGGAGTCGCTGTCCCAGAGATAGCACATCCGAACTGGTGCTGAACTGGTCCTGAACCAGCTATGCCAATCTGACTTTCTTTAGGCACGAGGTGAAATCAAATATCCAAGTACAGGTTTATTAACAGCTAAAAATAGTGATACTAGAAAGTTGATTCTCCAGTCACTGCTGGATGTTGCTGAAAGTGTTTGATATAGAAAATGCCTTAAAAAGAAAGAGTTGTTTGTATAAGTGAGAATATAATAATAATAATAAAGTGATAACTACTGGAATCTTCCTCCATTTACACTAAGAGGCAACATATGAAGTAAATATAAGACGACTTCTGTTTTCTTGTTTATGTGTTGAACATCCAGAAATTTAACTAGATATTTTGGTTCTGAACGAACTAATTCTGCCTCCTCTTTCTCTTGGGTTCGTTAGATGCTTCAAAGATATAATCTGCACCCCTGTGTGTTCCACGTCATTTTCAACACTTTATGGTCAGTGCTGCCATTGGTCCTCCAGGCCTTGCTCTGAGGCCATTCTTATTCACTGGAAAGGCTTCAACATTTTTGCTCTTACTTTTTCTCATGGCTTTCACTGTTATTCATTATTAATTCATATCTATGGGACCAGAAATAAATATAACACTTACCAGGCAAATATAAGTAGCAGCTACTGCTGCTGCAGGATCTTTCCAGAAATTAAGATGCAACTTGAAAATCAAGGAATATAAAGAGTAGGGGAAACAAAGGAAATGTCTCAAAATCAGAACTGTGAATCCTGAGAGGACCTGCCTTTCCTGTGTGATGATAAGAAAATATGAAGCTACAGAGAATGTGTGGTGATTTCTATTTGTCAAGTGACCTCACCCACACACCTTAGAATTTTCTGGTTTAATGTCTAAGTCAATCCAACGCCCTGAAAAGCCATTTAAGAGCAGTAAGACATCAGCTTTTATATTAAGTCAATTATCATATGTTAATTTGTAACGAAGTTATGCTCTCCTGAACAACTTCCAGTTTTTTATGAGGGTTGTTAGGAGACAGCCTAGCAGCTCTGCGCTGCGAGGGAACCCTTCACCTCCAGGCAGCTTTACACCACTCTGTCCATCCCATTAACTCCCCTTCCCTTTCACACATAAAGATGTTCATTACTCTGCTGGTCCTCCCTCTGCACTGTTATAGTCAGTGGGTCAGTGTAGTGCACTGAGAGCCAATGGTTATTAGCAGTTGAAATAGAACCGCTTGATAAGGATCCTGCATTACTGAGAGTGATGAATGCTTATGTGATTTATATAGAGATATGATGATGTCCTGCATTTAGATCTGTATGCTATGTGGAAGTGGGTCCTTGCAAAACAAAAGAACCCAGCCCTTTTCTTTCTGCTGTTGATTTATGCATTAGTGGCTGTTACATCCATTATCTTTGAAACTGTTGTATGCTAATTCAGCGGGGAAAACGATTTTCTGTTCTCAAATCTTTTGTTGTAGAAAATTAGAGTTTGCTGAAAATTTTAAACGTGCAGTCAGAGGGTGGATCCCCTTCTCATATAGGAATAAGAGATGGTTCTTACTGTTTGGGTAGGGTAATAAAACCTAACTTCAACACTGAAGTATATTTAGAAAGAACACAGAACTAAATTATAAACTCCCTCACAGTTTATGGGAATGGTAATATGTGACAGGCAGGACCAAGCATAACACTGAAATAAGAAAAGGATATCAGGAACCCAAAGAAATGTTAACAGCAAATCAGTGCACCATTTAATTCACCCACTGTTTTTCTGTACTATGTTTGGAGGGTCTACCCTGACAGGTATTTCTAGACTAATCTCATAGACTTGTCTCTTTATAGAATTATTATTCTAGACAATGAGATAGATCAGATTTAACTGGAGTCCTGACTAGATTAACCGAAGTCTGGAAATTAACAGCCATATCTTTTGGATAGATAAAGAGGCATCTTGACCAAGTGCTGTGTCAAAAGGAAAACCCAAGGCTGAGCTACTGGAACTCTTCAGGGATCAGTGTGGGAATTTTTAATGTTTCTGTTGGTAATTGTTCTAGATAAGGGAAGAGTGGTCTCTTGAATTTTGGTGATGGCCCATACATGTGGAATATCACAGAACAAAAATCAGTATATAAATATAAAAATCCGTTCACCTCTTTCTTGAATACAAAATAAATATATATTTGGATATGGTATTTAGGGAGAAAAACACTAAAGAACACTAACCTGCCTTTAGTTCTCACTGCACTGGAAATTTAAGCTTCTGGTCAAATGGTCTCTTAAGAATTTGACAGGGCAGACATAAAATGAAAGAAAATGTTTTATGATTCTTTTGTTAGCTCTGAAAATACAAGAGTTCTGTTGGTAGTGATCATTCAGTGGACAATGAAGCTTTGTGAAGTGTGAAGTTTATTATTTTCCAAATAATAAATGATAGAAGATGACCATTCACTTATTATTTTTATTTAAGAGCTGCTTGTCAGCTATAACAGGATTCAGAATTATTTTATAGACTGGCAGATCTTTGAGTTGCACTGTTTGATGAAGAGCTTACTAGTGTCAGTAATAATTTCATTATAAACTGCTGAGTTTATGAATTTATTTATGAATTTCTGGAGCTTGACAACAGTAGGTTAGTATAGGCTATATGTATTATACATAATTTCTTTTACTATCTGCTTTTAATTCTCTATAAATTCTGGCAGATCAAAAAGAGCTATTCAACTACAAAGCAACTACTGCTTGCCAAAATTGCCAAGGGGTTTAATTCACTAATGATACATACACTTAATTTGATTTTAGCTTAAAAAAATAAAATTCTTTAAAATTTCTGGAAAAAAATCCCACCCCTCTCAGGCTGTTGTGGCAATATGCTTTCCGGCTTAGCAATGGAGGCCTCCAAAAAAGTCCCTGCAATCCAGGAGTCTCTCTCAGGCTCAGCAAAATGACAAACTTTGGAATGAAGGGGTGTTCAGCAGGCAGCTGAAAACAGTGGCAGATATTTTTCAATAATGTATCATTTTATCACAACAGTTTCTGATTTCCTGTTTGCTTCCTGCTTCCAGCAGGCTTTTGCAATGTGAAAAGCTGTTAGCCTGTCCCTCAATGTTAGGTTCCTGTTCGCCTTACCCAGTTGCTTTCTTGTTGGCTTCTCTCATGGCTACATAATGTCACTTAATCCATCACCTGAATCTGAAAGAGTGGGATACACCCTGGAATTTTAATAGCAGTCATGTTTGCATTTCATCAAACACACTATTTAACGACTACTGATAGCACCTTGCAGTATAGGAGATGACCAGTCCTAGGAGATTATTAAAAATGCTATAGTAAAACTTTGCACTTGTCAGTACTTAGAGGAGTTTGCCACTATATCCATATTATATTGGAAAACTGTCTTAGTAGAATCACAGTTCTTTATTAGCAAAAAGCTTTTTTTGATAAGAAAACTGAGAGTGGCTCTTCAAGCTGACAAAGTTAAATTAGCAAAAGAACTTCTGCTGCAAAAGAACTACATGCACACTAATAGCAGGAGTTGTGGTGACAGAATTATTGATAGCAGCATTCTGTGGAGCCAATTAGGAGCATCAACTCATTTTTCGCCATGCTACTATGTCACTAAAATTTTCTAAAGTGGAACACAGCACTGGCACTATACACTATATTTCTGTCATGGTGATACACACCTACTCCAGCATACTCAAAGTTTTGTTTAGTTCAAAGGAATCCTTGGAAAACTGAGTATGCATGGCTCTTCTTTCTGGTGACATTTAATGTATGGGAGTTAACATGGAGCCTGACAATACAAAATGAGCTCACGGTGTGTGAGTGCTCAGTTTCTGGTTGACCTTCACTTGCAGAAGTAATCATTCACTAACTTGTGTTATTAATTTTCTTTCCCTAGGTAGAGAAGCTTAGTGGATGAGCTTAGACTTAGATGTTAACTGGCAATGTAACCTGCTGCTTTGGAGACTCATAGTGTTTTCTGAACATAGAACAAACCCTCCTGGGTTTCTTTAACTGTTTCATAAAATCACTTTGTATTCCTGTCTATTGAAGCATCGGCAAACTGATTAGAGAAATGTTCCATTAAAAATTACTTATAAAAATCACTGACTGTTTCTCTTGTCCTCATGTTTATATCTTGAATTTTAGTTTCATAGAAGGTCAGTGGTTTTTTAAAGCTTGTGGCCTTTAACTGCCCAAACCTTGCATCCCAGCCCTTCTGGAAGTCAGGCTCTAGGCTTCTGCTCATTTAAAAACCTTTGTGAGAACAAGAATTAGACACAAGTATTGTTTATAAAATGGTCCTGTTTTCAAAATACTCTACCAGCAGGTAGAATAATGTTAGTAATAGGAATATGCCCTTTCACTTCTGCCCCAAAAGGCATGTTGTTCTGCAGGAGAAACAGTCTGCACCTCCCTGCAGAGAGAGATGGGATCTCAGTCACAAAACTGCTGGTTTGAAACAAGGATGTAAGTGCTTCCTGAAGAAGGAGGTGATACCTTGGCCTGAATTTTGAAAATGCGTTAAAAATGCATTTAATCTCTTTGCTGCTACTTGTGGGCATAGTAGCTGTGTGGTCTTAAAACTACATTATGTGATATTTAATTCATTGCCATAAAATTGAAAGTGATTATATCGATGATATTAAATTATGACCTTTGTCCAAAATACTATAAAAATATAGGACTAGTAGTCAGCTCAGAAAGAATACACAGTCCTGAGCCCTGTTCTGAGTGAAAGTGCCTAAATTGTAACTTCTAACCTTGTTTAAAAATCTCCATGTTCTAGGCTAAAATAGATAATGAACGTAATCATTCTTAATGAGTGTGTTCTAAGTCTTAAAGCGTACTTCATGCTTTCCCCTATTGAAATTAATCTTGCTAATTTAGATCTATTTATCAATATAATTTTGAAATCTGCTGTCTTCCAAACTACTTTCAACCCTTCTCTTATTGGTATGTGTGTCCTGCTATATAAAGATTAATGAGAACGCTTTCACACTCTGCTCTCAGTGAGCATCACTTAAGTACACTTTTCGTGCTACGCTGTGCTGATAGATGAAGTTTGAGGTATTACAACATTTTGGTATTGCTGAGGAGTCTACATTATCTAGTTGAGATAATTTCTAGGCCTAGGCTGTGTGATTTACATCATCCTTTGTACTTAAATTTTTTGTTTAGCTAAACATTTGGTAAATTTTAAACAGTCTCTTATTTAGTAAGCAGCAATTGTTGTGTCTTGGCATTGTGACATAAATATGGGTACACTACTGGTTTCCCCGCCTTGTTTGTGTGCAACTTACACACAGTTGACAGCTTCTGTTACAAACTGTTATTGGTGAACAACTCGAAGAGGCAGAGGGAAGAGATTATATTGATGATGTGCAATTAAAAGGAAAAAACATTACCATTTATACATCTCCAAGAGCTGCCTCCTACAATTAGGAGTTTGTATGCTGTCTGCAGTAGCTACATCTTGAGATTTCTCAGAGCATTTTGCATACATTTTCTGAATAGTTTATGCATTTTCTAAAACATAAAAACACTGAACATTCACTTCTTGGAAAAACAGACACTTAGCAGACACATATTTTTTCTACAAATCTGTTTCCCATAATGCAATCTATTTTGGAATTGATGTATGAAGCATTTAGGAAGACAGATTATTTTTTTATGACTTTTACAGTTCCAACAGTGCCAAAAAAAGAAGAAATTGAGTTGTTCTTTCCACAAATAAGCTGAAGACGTATGTCATCAATGCCATAAAGAGAATAAGTGAACACAGAATATCATTCATTATTGTTATGTTTTGTTTACCTAAAATAGAACCTAACTTAGAACTTGTAGTTTTAAAGAGATTTTTTTTACAACTATTTTTCAGTCTAATATTTTAAGAAATTACTGTGTAGACTGTTAGAATTCAGGTTTCAAAACATCTTTATTTAATTCTGGTTTTCACATATTTTTAGTAAGCACAAAATATATTCTGGCCCAAGGCTTTTTTTTTTCTGCTTTTTTGTTTGATGTTGAATCTATTGGAATACTTTGATCAAACTTTTCTAGCTATTTTTGAGCTCCAAGAAGGTTAAACCGTATTTTCTTTCTTTACAAGATTCTTTTCCACTTGTTTCTCTTTTACTAAGACGACTCTTGAATGCTCCAATTCCCATGGAACAGCTGGTCCAACCATTGACTGGGTAAAGTTCAGAGGACTTGTAATTGGCTGTGTTTGATGAAGAAAGCAAGTTTGCCTCTGAGAACATATAGTGCCTTTGAAATGCATGTTTCTTAAGGGTCTATTTCCTTTTTTCATGGCCACACATTAGGTCTACACTTTTCAATAATTGGTATTGTGATCAATCATCAATTTTAAGAACAATATGGGGAAATTCTAATTGATAGCTCTTTGGTCATGCAGGCAATGGAGGGAGGTCTTAGGTGAGAAATACAGGCTAGTCAGGGCCACAGTAAGTTCTTAATTTTCTTTGGTAAATGAGGCCTGAACTCTACAGGGGTTGTGCCACAGAAGAGCAAGGGATGGATACCAACATGGATGCTCACACCAGGCATTTTTTAATGGATGACACAGGGAGCTGTGATTGAGACTGTGATGGTAATATTGAGTTTACAAGCAGACTCAGGTCTGCTGGAATAAATGTGTGGTGTTGGTAGATTGTCCTTTACCAGGTACAAGTTTATTCTTTTGTACAGCAATCATTATTTTCGGGGGTTGAGATTTTTGCCCCTTTATTTTCAAGAATATATTCGTTACTGTGTCTTACAGCTACTACATGGCATCTACTCAAGGTGGTTTAAGTGCTTAAGCTGCATTAAGGCCTAGATTTGGATCTCTCTCACATTTGAGCAAATGAGTTCCAGAAAAATAAATGGAATAATACCATGAAAATAGTTCTAGAAAGCAGAATCAGCACTAATCAGCTAAGGTGTATTAAAATATTACGGGTCAGTGCTCTTAAGTGTGGATCAGCAGCATTTCATTGAAGATAATGAATCCTCTGTGAGTTGGACTGGCTGAAGATTTGGCCCCAGGTCACACAAAAATTTTATATATGCGTATTCTGCCTGAAGAATTTCAACTGCTTTGAAGCTTATACTATGAAGGGGTTTAGGTGGTTTCTGAGTAAGTACTTTTTCACCATGAATATTCACAGTAGTTTGCAAGCTTTTGACTTCTTCAAGTATCTAATCTCGCTTTAAAATGCTCCATATTTCAGAAAATTGTTTTTACTTACTTCTCTTAAAAAGAAAAAAAAATCTGGTCTTGTTTGAAATCAGAAGAATGTGAATGAGAGAAAACTTGTCTCATAATCGTCAAGGTTATGACAATCTTGACATGTCTCAGTTCTAGTCAGGAAGTTAACGAGTCATGGTTTCAGTGGCTATGGTAGCTAACAATATTGCACAATATTCTCCTTTCTTGCTTTTCTCGTCAATTGTGACATTGCAATGTGAGATAGACTATGAGACTGATTGCACTGTAGTTCCCTGGGTTTCCCTTTTTTTAAAAATGAGGGTTATATTTCCCCTCTTCCATGGGAATTTCACAAGACTGACACAAGTTCTCATATGATGAATAGTGGTTGAGCAACTTCATCTGCCAGATGCATCCAGGACTTGTGAAGTTGTGCACCTTTATGTCCCTTAGAGGGACTTGATCCTGATCTTTTCCTGCAGTGGGTGATTGTTTATTCTCGCAGTCCCTGCCTCTACTGCTGTCCTTAGTGCTTTTAGTGTACTTTCTAGATCATCGTCTACTGGAGACTATGTTTATAGATCAAAATGGAAAGCAAACACAAACTAATGCAAAATGAGTCATAGTAAGTGTATTCAAATTACAGTATACACATTACATCATCAGCTCAATCACATAGACATTGATGCATAAAATATGGATTTAATACTGAAGGGCAACTAGTTATACTCCTGCTTCCATGTGGAAGCAGTACTGCCATGGAGCCCCGATGTCCCACTCCCTGCAGGACTGGGTATTACATGTAAAGTCATAGCCGGGGAGATGAACTACCCTTATGAAAGTTTTTAGTGCTCTTTTTCAGTCAAAATCAGTTACGTGTTGTTGTCGTTAGGTGTCTGTGGATTGTATCTTTCTTCTGTTTTCCATGATGGCTAATTTTCTGATTATGGTGGCAGAGCTATCATCTGTGCCATTTCATACAGGCTTATTCCAGAGATGGTACCTTTGGGAGTGAAGATAGAATATTATCACAGAACTCAGTTTCTGCTTGCTCCTGCCTTACCTAAATTAGAAAACATTTACTCCAGGGGTCTGGCTATCACAAAGCAGTCCATAAGGCAGAACACTTTGTACAGGGCTCTTAATGAGAGTTGTACATATTTAATTTAGATTTTGTATGGAACCGTTTTCTTGAGATAAAATCCAGGCTGGAATTTGAACCTCTTGTCTGAAGAACTACTAGCTTTCAATTCTGAAACTAAAATCTGTGATAGAGCCGGCATTAGAAGGCTATTTGCAATTAAATGTATGAAGCCGTCTTTTGCAGAGAGTGTGATGGAAAAATTCCTCCATTGTGTAGAGAAACCAGATTTATACCATCTTCCTTGCTAGCCATTTCTAATTGTATTCATTTCAGTGAAATGAATATTAATGGCTCTACTGTATTTAATAAACTTTGTTCCTGATTGATTTTCTCCTTCAAATTAATTTCTTTTTTCATTAAATTAATTTATAGAGATTTTACTTCATGTAAGTTAATTGCACTTTTTTTTTCCTTTTAGAGGGAAAACTGTTCAAATGATAAACATTATTATTTTAACAAGTATAATGAGTGCCCAGAGCAGCCTGAAGATTGATTTCTTTATCCTTTCTGTAAGTGTTGTGGGCAACCCTCTTTTATATTATGATACTCCAACTTTTCCATCAGCTAAGGTATGAGTTATTAAAATATCCAGCAAATTTACATATCCTCATCTGATATGTCAGGCACAGCTGATGCAATGATGACTTCATTAGCAACAAATAGAACTTCTTTCTTAGGCTAAGTGATTTTAGTTATTAAGGTCAATGAAAATATGTTTATAACTACTAAGATAAACATTGTAATCACTCTGAATGTGAGGGATGTAAACTGCATTAAATGTATTCCACAAATAATTTTCTTCATATGTAGGAGATACTTAAAAATGACATAAATAATATCGGCAACAATATGAAAGCAAGTTGGAATGTGTGAATTTATAATCCCACAGAGGTTGAGCTGAATTTTTAAAATAGTTTCAACCACTGATATCAAAATGTTAAATTCAGACTATTGGTGCAAGAAGTGACTTCATGGAGGGGACATCTGTTTATCACAGGGATACTGTGGACCTATAGGACAATGATATCTTAGTACAAATGGTCTGGGTGGTTAATAGGAAAGTCCTTTGAAATTGTCCTAAGAAGTTCTGCTCAAGAAAAGGGCTTCTGTGGAAAAAAGTCTTTTCCATTTCTCTATTATGTGATTGCTGACATCTTTTCAAAGTATTTGCTTGTCTTCCCTATAGTACCAACAAAGACAAAATCAACAGCTTAAAAAACTGGCAAAAATTTGGTCTTGGCAAAATCTTGGAACTGATTGTTCTCTGATTTACATCCCTGCAAATCAGGAATAGTGACTGCACAGTTGCTAAGGCTGTACTTAATTTTATGTAACTTCAGAGCTGATTATCTAACTGATTATCAATGCAGGAGTTTTTGTTGCTTAGTAAGGATAGATCTTCGGAAGTGATTTCAGCCACATACATTTGTTGGCAAACAGAAAGAGATATAGGCAAAGAGAAAAAAAGAAGTTGCATTTAATATCTGTTTTATACTACAGGAATTAAAAGCCATTTGTTTTTCTCTCTGATGGTAACCATATTCCTAGGACATGTCCATTGTGACTTAGTCGCAGTGTAAGGAACAATGACCTATCAAAATGCAGCTATATCAGGACAAATTGGAATGTAGAGAAGGATGATCTGAGTTTGTGTCAAAAGAACTGACCTCAGCTTTGGTTCAGTGTAAGCTCCAGAAATATAAATGATAGCTTTTCCTTAGGGTTTTCACTAATGTAGCTGAATCGATACCTGACTGACAAATTGAGAATGAGAAGTAAGACCTGTGGTCTCAATCAGTAAAAATACAAGCTTTTGTTGTGAAGATTAGAATGTTGTGAACAACAAAAATATTCCCTCAAAATGAACTCAGAACACAGAAAAGTTTAGGTATTTCCAGAGCCATCTTTAGTTTTGCTATGGACTGAGACCTTTTATAACACAAACATTTTCTCCTTCTTTCAGATACTGATTTTCACCGGAATTTATAATACGTCACATCCTATTATCATAGCTGCTATTTTTCTATCTTTTTTTTCCATCAGCTGAAGAAAATGATACCTTTTTTTTGTTAAATAGCTGCTTTGTAGTTACATAGTGCAAAAGGATTTATTTTTTTCTGCAAAGAACAACAAGGGAGTACACAGCTGAAATATTCATTCTCCTCTAATTTCACTATGCTGATGGTTCTATTCACACTATAAAGGATGATTGTTAGGACAATTATAATTATTTACAATTACCTATTTAGCTGGAACCCCAAATCTACTTATTTAGCAGAAAATAGCTTTCTTCTTTATGTACACACATTAGTTAATTTGTTAAACACAATGCGAAGGCTGCATTAGTGGCAGTAAAATTAAAGAGGATTTAAGATTTTGCCTTATTACAAGTCATGGGAACAGATTGCTGCTAAGTTCCCAGATTCTGCTGGTCTTTTAGCAGGGACTTCTTGCAGGATCAACAGTCAGCATATTCCCTACAGCACCACCGCTTTCTGTTATTCTTTTTAAACTTTTTTTAGGATGTTTTTATATAAGCAAATTATGCGGTAGAAGGGGAAGACAGAATAGATCTGTCTGTGTGCACAGATCAGCTGGTGGGATGCATTGCTGATGGGCTCCTGCTAGGCTGTGAGCAGTGACAGTGCAGTGTGAGCGGTTTGCTGGAGGCTGGCAGGGTCCAGCTCTGACCTCCACGCTAGGTCTGCTAGAGCCTGCAGAAAAACTCCCTCTCTTCAGTTCTCTGACCCTAACACCCATGGAGCAAATAATCTTATATACCCAGAAGTACTTTTAAACTTTTGGAAAATAAGTATTGAGGGCTATGACCCTGAGGTTGCTGCACAAATGGCAGATGTTTTTGTAAGCCTGTAAATACTTGGTTTGCTTGTTTAGAAATTATGACTAATCAGATAAGTTGCATGCTAAAAATGTGTAAGAAGTAAAGGCACAATAATCTTCCTGCTTTAATAAGCCTACTCGCTTAAAGAAGGGGGGATATGTTTGAAGAGAAGTCTAGTCACATTCTGAAAAATAGGGCCTCGGACTCTGAGCTTTGTGGTAGGGATAGATCCTGACTTTATGTTGTGCACATTCCTGTTTCCCTACATGTTATATGGGCCTCTGACTGCTAAACCCAAACCACAACATATTGATTGGGGAAGTGCCTAAACCCAGCATGCAGAACAGTTTAAAGTGTTTTAGGGAGCTCACAACAAGGAGGAAGTCTTGTTAGCTCCCCATCAAAGCTCTGGCTCCTCCAATTCCCATCACAGCTAGCCATGGGGAAAGGCTGGGTTCAAAGGTACAGCTTAAATCCATTTCTCACCCTATCATGCGTACTTTACTTTGAGCTGCAAGGAAAAATGAGTATTTTGTTTTGGGTTGCTCTGCCACTCTGAACTTGGGGGGGTGGTTGAGTGTGACTAGGGAGAGTGTGTGAATCAGTTTTGCAAATGACAAATGTTGGCCTAAGTTTTTCAATTAACTCCATGTTTTTTCAAAACACATTGAACCTCACTGTTTTCTTTTACATAAGGCTTAAAAAAGGAGCTTTGGGGAGATAGTCCTCCTCTCCACAGCATTTATCAGGAGGCAATATTGGAATTTGCTTCCTTCCTCTATATCTATACTTAATATAGATAAAAATCTCTCTCAGAGAATATCCTATATCCAGGATGCAGTTAACCTTAATGTACTTTAGACATTGTTAAAGCAGCAGAGGGTATAGTGCTCTACACGTTCAGAAGAACCCAGACTCAGTCAATTCAGGCACCTACTTTCCTGCAATATTAATGGCAGAATGAATTGCTTTAGTGTCACAAATCACCAGTATGTTCTATACACTTCTTTTACCCCACATTACTTGCATACTCATAGTACAGCTGTCTACTGCAGGTCTGGCCTTAAAAATGTGACAACAGGTCTCTCAAATCAGACACCACACACTAACTTCTGTCACACACTCTGTAGTGCTTTCTCACATTGGTGGAGCTGTACAATGACTTCTTTTCTGATCCAAATCCAACATTGCAGAACATGTGGTCAGACTGGTCTCTGAATGAAGTTGAACAGTGATAACAAGCTGCAGCTGGTGACTTGTTTCTGAGCAGACATAGTTCTAACTAAAGGAACATCACTAAAATTTTCATTCCTCTCACACATCTGATCCAAGGCATAAAGTTTCTTGCAGACAAAGAGAAGCAACTTCAAGTATCTGCATTGTATGTCCTAGGACCTTGATGGTGCAGAAAACCATGTAGTTAAGACAAAAAGCCACTCCTTTATCTCAGACTCTAAGTATGTAGTTCAGACTTCAATATGTGCATATTCATGGAGAAGGCCTGATATCTCATTTCTGTGTTTATTGATGGGGCAAGAGGAGAGGCCAGGGAAGACTCTCTGTTTGCTATGCAAATTAATGCTTTAATTGTCTAGAGGACTAAGAGGCAGAAGGCTGAGAAACCTCATGAAAAATTTAGTGCAGCTGATCCCGTGGGCTTTCATCTGCTGATCTGGCAAGTAGGAATCTTTCTAGAGGAGAGGAAAATCTTTCAAATAAAAGAAATATGCGAGACAGAAAACAAGAGCAGACAAAATCATTGCTAAGGTGTTATGAGTAGATACAATGGGTTAATGTGATTTCAAATCAGTAAAGAATGGTCAAGAAATGCATCAAATTCACTGTGAAGAAAATTGTGACAAGGAGCTGCAGCACTGACCAAGGTCAATGTAGTTAGTATTAGATCAATGCTGGGTTTAGCATCTTTCTGTTCTGCAACAGACCAACAGTGCTGAGCTGCAGCAATAGTTCTAGCTGCAGCAGGTATTAGTAAAAAAATAGCCTGTAAATTTTGCAAACCACTATCTTGCAGAATGAAACTAGTTACGTTGTTCAGACCTTCGAAGATTAAATAAAAAGGTCTGATGAATCTGCCATAGAGGAATGACTGTGGGTTTTGAAGGGGAAGAGAAGAGGATGGAGGAGAGAATGAAAAATGCTATATCACTTTCCTATGTTTTTTTTAATGTTTTCTGGCATTCCAGTGATTTATAGAAACAGCAACAGTCAACAGAAATTGGCAAGAGTACAGGGAGAATAAACTCATGAAAGGTGAAATTAATACCACTCATACATGCTTAAGCGATCAGTGATGTATTGGTGCTATTTCTTTTTCAATGCCACATGCTGTGCTGGTGCAGTAGACCGGGTGATACCAATAAAGACACTGACCTATAATCTTCTCTGTTCCCTCAATGCCTTGCTAATATTTTACGGAAGGTCTGACTATGCTGCAGCTTAAACCAGAACTTTACCAGCTGCTGGAAAAAGATACAAAAGACAATTTCTGGTATTTTGTACAGAGAAAAAAAGGCCACTGGATTTCATCATTACTCATTGCCCTCTCAAACCAGTGGAGCTCAAAACAGCAATGAGAGAAAATGACAGAGACCTTGCCTTGGTTAAAGAATTATAGTCATCATGTTGCAGCTTATGCACCCACAGATCCAGCCCCTTCCCTTCCCATTCCTGTTAACCTACAGGAGGAAGGGACCCTGTACCATGGCAGAGGGAGCTGCAACAACAGGTTCCAGGTAGGGATCTGTGTTGGTAGTGCTTAACACTAAATGGTGATGCCTGATCTGCTCCGTAGTGGCTTGCATTTCCAGACCATTTTTAGTGCAGGAATTTCCACTCATCTTGTCAGATTTGATGAATTGCTTCTGCTGGGTTACTGTGCTTCTTGCCAAATAACTGTTCCCGGGTTTGGATCCTTCTGCCTGATGGGCTGCATATGCTGTCTGATCCCAGCCTTGTCCAGTCAGCTACTCTCATGGTCTGATCCAACATTGCCCAACCCTGCTGCTGTCAGATCCTGTTGGTTTTATAATCAATTAGTTTCTTCTACATTCTGTCGATAATTCACTATTTTCTATTTACATTGCCTGGTCTTGGGGCTCTCATACCATTTCTCACTGCCTAATTTCGATGTTGTCTGATACGCAGCAGTCCCAGGGTTATGCTTGCTGAGTTCTTACTGTCTTACTGTCTAAGCAAACAGCTGCATGGCCTCCTGTTTCTAAGTTCCAGCTGTCTGATCAGCTGTTTTTGCAAAGTTATCCTTTCAGTGGTCTAATCCTATTGTCTGGTTCAGTAGCTGTAGGATCAGTTCCTTTTGCACAGATCTGCTGGTTGTATAATTATATACTTAATGTATCATGTAGTTAATACTTTATTTTGAGATTATTCCAAATATCTGGATATCATTCTCTCTCTCTTTTCTTGCTTTGATCACGTTTAATTTCAGTGTGCCAGGATCATACTCCATTTATCCAGTGAATTCCTCTTTCTTTTCTGATTTCTTATCAGCTGCTCTTTAGCATCTATTTTTACTTTCACAGCTTCTGCTAGTCAAAGATTCTGATGTGTGAGTTGCTATTCCTGCAGCCCCATGTCTACCGCCATCCATTTAATCATCTCTATTGTCTGATGCTTCTGCTGTTCAATCAGCAGTGATTTTTTTTCTTTTGTGCAGGCCTGCAATGATCTGATCAGTACTTTCTGTCATATGATTGCCCCTGGTTATCCTTCCTACTGGCTAATCATCACAAGGAACTCTGTTCTTGCACATTCTTGGATAATCATCTACTTTTGCTGGTTTTAGTGACTTTTTTGAGCCCACATACTTGGACTATGTGCTGCAGTAATGACGTTGCTGGACTTTGCGGGATTAGTATCCCGTAGTTAAATTTCTAAATGGGCATTGTTAGCTAAAAGATTTGCAAATAGCTGTATTTTACTGTGCAGTGGTCAATAAAAAAGAGAACTATTTTTCACAGTCATGCAAAAATCTCTGAATTTCTCTTTGGGGGCAATCTACCTTTCCTTCCTTTTTTTTTTTTTTTTTCTCCCCCCACATAAATCTTAGAATAGCCAAGGCTGTATTCAGTGCTTTACCTCTCAAGGTGTGGCTGCCTGGGTTACATTACTGATTTATTCTTGGAAAGAATAACTTCAATTACCGAATCCATCCTGTGCTTTTCACTCAAAAAAAATGATATGTCATAACCTGTCTCATTGTGCAACTGCATACAGGAAGAATTCAGAACTTTTCCAAATCTGGACAAATTTTCAAAGCTATCCATGTAGAAGCAAGAAGTATTCTGCCCAACTATCTCCTTAATAGTTTTAACACTCAGTGTTTTGATTTTACTTAGCATGATTCTAAGGGGGAAAAAAAAAACAAACCACAAACCCAAATGAAAACATGGAGCGCTCTCTCCTGATCAATTTGCTGATGTTAAAAAAATCTTTTTATTTTTCACCCTTAATTTTACAGTTGTGATTTTTCTGGCTGTTTAGGTAAAGGTGAATATACCTTTTGTTAAGCTTAATGGAATTTCATTTGGCTAAGAATAACAGTTCATACTGTCCATCTAGAATCTGTTAAAATAAGCCCGATGTCACACTCTGACAAAGGATACAGATAACGCACTGAAATGAGCACCGGAGTTTCTTGAGATTTCAAAACTAAATGAAGAACCATCTTCTACCGATTTCTTCAAATGTGTTAAAGGCCTTCAAAATTCCAAAGAGATTAGGAAAAGCATTTCAGATCTGACTGTGCCTGTAAGCCTCTGTATCTTTCATTATCTGTTTCAATTCTTGTTAGCTCATTTAGAAGCACAGGGAGCACTCTCAGCAGGATGCTATCTGCTCATGCTGCTGATAGCCATAAACACTGAATGCATTTGGGGAAGATTTCAGAGTTTTTCATTGAACAGCACTGTACCTAATTATTATAAACACAGCATTCTGAACAAATACACTTCTATTTCCCTCCCTCCAAGATTTATTCATTTTTCATTAGATTAATAAATAGTGAAATTAACATAGTATAAGGATAATGTCTAAGCCTTCAAATTGCTACATAAGCCTGATCCAAAACTGTAAGCTGATCATGAGGATGGTGGATTTTAACTTTGACTTCACTCATGTCTTTGGAAGATTGATGGACCACATAGGGCTGGCACTATCTTTTCCAACATATGCTTAGATATTAATTAAGCAGAAGAGAGAGCAACTTTTATCTGTTATAAGGACTTTTTGAAGAAAGTATTCTCTATTATAGAAGCCATTTACTACTATAAAGAGGAATAATGTGCTATTTATCTTTAATGATTGATTTACAATTGAATAAAACCAGTGAGCTAAATACTGATCTCATTTACTCCATAGAAATTAGGAGTGGATACAGTCGCATCAATATAATAATCCAGGAGAAATCGTTCCTTATGCATTTTGGGGGAGCCATTTGCTGCAGTGTACCTTTAAATGAGTAAAGTAGTTTCTGATAGGCTTATTATGTCTATGTTAGACCTAAATCTTTGCTTAATGCCCACAGAAGTCATAATAGAAAGTAATGGCGAGGATTTATAGAGCTCATTAATAATTATAAATACTTAGCAGGATAAGAAGATGAAAAGAAATCCACAGGTTTCTTTTGAGACTCTTCATGCTAAGTTCCTTATTAACAACAGGAAAAAAAAGAAATAACAAATTTATATTTTCTCCTCTCTCTCTCCGTCTCTCAACTAATTCAAAAGCGAGGCTGTTAATTAACACCCAGTCGACAATCTTTAGTTACTGGATTAATTACAGAAGACTTACCGTGGGTTTTTAATTCTCCCGGGATATTTTTAAATCTGGTGGGCAGTAATACTACCATCTGTTTTGTGAGCCAATGGTTAGTCCTTACTGAAATCATTAAAATCTTGAAAACTATATTACCTTCTATCGAGGTTCATAAATAAGTGTATTTTCAAAAGTAAAATCTGCTTATATACTACTGTTTACATCTGAAACAACATTCAGTATACATCCAACACATGTCATGGGAAAACAGCTGGTCTGGGAAAGCAAAATGAATAACCTGTCTATCCAGATCATATGAAATTTTCAGATAGCTAAATGAAAGTCACAGCTGTAGATTACAGAAACTTTCCAGCAAATACGTCTTTAAATAACACCGTTCTAAAAAAGCCATCAGTTTTCATCTGATGCTGGAAAAATAATTGATCAGAACTTGCTGCTGCTGTTAACTCGGCATTCTCTGCAGTCTAAGAGGCTCATCTGCATTCAACTGTCTATACAAATAAGACCTGATTTTATTGGCAATGTTGTTGAGCACATAGTTACCAAGAATTGCCCTAAGGAGAAAAAAATACCAAAATGTGGACTAATTGTAAATTACTCAGTCCTCTCTTATTCTGAAATGGATGTCCTTTTATTTATTTTTAAAACGCTATTGGATTAGGTTGTTTTCCATTTCTAATGCTGGCAGCAGCCTGACAGACTTGCAGAGATTCAAATAATTTCCAGACAGATTTGCATGCAGCATTTAATTTAGAAATTTCAGTCAATAGAATTGTCAAGATACGGCTTATGGTCCTTTTAAGTACAATTAGTTCAAACCATGTGCTTGTTGGCTTTGGATTATTTGTCCTATTTCCTATCATGTTCTTTTCAGTGATCTAAACACTCTCCTTAGGACTCGTGCTTCAGATGTTGGCTGTGCTAAACCTTGTGGCACTGAGCAATTTAGAGTAGATAACTGTTTATTGATTATTTACTATGCTATGAACATATTGTTTCTTTGTTTCCTCCAAATTAAAAATTGATTCATGCTGAAAGAATAAATTATCTTGTTTCTTAAGAAACAACATCATTTGAAGGTATCCTAAAGTGACAGGGGACAGGACAAGAGGGAGTGGTCTCAAGCTCCACCAGGGGAGATTTAGGCTGGACATTAGGAAAAAAAATTTCACAGAAAGGGTCATTGGGCACTGGAACAGGCTGCCCAGGGAGGTGGTTGATTCACCTTCCCTGGAGATGTTTAAGGCATGGGTGGACGAGGTGCTGAGGGACATGGGTTAGTGTTTAATAGGAATGGTTGGGCTTGATGATCCGGTGGGTCTCTTCCAACCTGGTTATTCTATGATTCTAAAGTTAAAAAGTGTTACGTTTCACAGTTGGTTCATCTATATTACCTACTGTGTTGGTGTCTGTCAGTCAGAAAAATAAATTAATATTTTACCCATAGAGAAGCAGAAAAGGAAAAAGACAAAAGATTATTCTATAGTCCCGAAAACAGATGATCCTTTTTTTATAATAGTAAGCAATTGTGAGGAATACTGCTTGACTTCCTATGGACTGAGTATGCGAGCTAATTGATCAAAGGGGTAATGACATGCATGAACTGCAGGAATTTAGTATTTTTAACATATAGGAATTTCACATATTTGGCCTGGTTGGAACATTCTATATTTCATGAGATGACAAAGAAATCTAAAGGAATCAATGTAGGCTAAGACAAATAAGAGATGCTGAAATACATAATATTTGGTTCTAAAATCATAGGGATTTTTAATATACCTTGTACTTAAAATATGAAGGTTTTATTTGAATTACACTTGAAATATACTTGACGTACCTCTTTGTCATGTTAAATTAGAGGAAGAAGATCGAGTCATGAATGCTCAGAACTGTAGCAGCCACTAACTGGCTGTCTTAGATCTTCAGCCCAATATGTTGTTTTCAGGTTCCACTTTCAGGAACAGCTCAGAATGAAATGTATCTTTTCTGTTATATTTCAGTACCACTGCTGCAGTGTGAACATGCTTTCCCACCCTTACTGGGGGAAGATCTCTCAAGCTGTGTTATACCAGCTGGTATGCTCAGTGCCCACTGACATGGCTGAGAGAACTGATGGTGAAAACAATTTGAGCGCACATGAAGAAAAGGGAAATGCAAGGGATGGTTTTCCTCTCTTGACTCTCTCTCTTTGAGAATAATTTTGGACCTAACCTTCAAAAGCTTAGATATAAAAAGCATATGTATTTTAGCTTTCATTTGTGCAGAGCAGGAAAGTTGCTTTCAGTACATTTCCACTCAGGAAAGATTTGCAGTTTTCCCTGAATGTATTGATTACTGATGAAACTGATCCTTCTCATCTTCTGACCAAAAAACCAACTTCATTTTTTGCTAAGGCAATTTCACCTAGTACATGGATACACACCAGTAACATCAGCAACTCATGAGTGTATTTTCATGGTATTACACTGCTGACTATTAGGTAAAGATAAAAACAGACCAGCTAAATACTTATTCTTTAATTAGGTTTTTTTTCCTAGTCTGTCAGATAAAACTTATAAAAACTAATACTGTTCAACAAGAGTTCAGATACCAATTAATGCACGCTAGTTCAAACGCAGTACAAGAATTCTTATCACTTATTGTTATGGCAGCATATAGAATGAAAACTACATATAGCTTCTCAGGAAGACAAATTTTGTAACTAAATTCCAGCACTTACTGTTCCTGTCCTGAAACCATGAAGCTTACATCTGTGTTTATAGCCTGTAACCATTGTCTCTGCATCTTACAAAACACTTGATTTACCTTACTCCATTGGTTACCATTATGTGCACTGTGCCTACATGGTAGTCACCTCCCATAACGCTTCAAATTCTGACTTTGTGAGGTCTTACAAACAATCCTTAACTTCACTGAAATATTTATTTTTCCAAATGCTTTATTCCATCCATTCAGTGTTTTCCCTTCAGTTTTACCCCGATATATGAAGCATTTTGAGCTGGATGGAATGGGAAGAGAAAGAACTTGGAAGACATTTATACTGACTTTTAAATATTTTAGGGAAGATGAATACTAAATGCTAGTTCTGTCCTGAGGAGATCTTTGAAACCTTTATTAATACCATAAAAGTCAGGCTGGAGAACGTTAGATAGTTTTTTCTTGTGAAAACTTTTATTTGAAATCAATACATACCCATTGACACATTTTCTCTGCAACTTATTTAAACTTTTGTAGCCAATTCTATTCATTTAAAATATTGCATGTGTTTCTTCTTTTCCTCATGTCTTCTCCCAGCCCATTGGTTACATCTCTTCTCTGTCAGTCTTTTTTAATACTTCAGCTGTGATGATTCAGATGAGACTGACATCTCAAACTTTAACTTTTGGAGTTATTGCTGTCCTATGCCCAAGTCTCCTTAGATAATATCATTTTGAATTTCCTTTAAGAGGATGCCGGTGTTGGAAGGGAGATATTTTATAGGATTAAACAGAAAATCAATAGGATAAACAACCCTTTAGCTAGCATGTTTATTTTTATTTCCTGATTGTATCTCTCTTTCTGAGAACTGCTTGTGGTAGAAAATGTGAAGCTCTAAGATTAATGTTCCAGCTGTACTATAATGATTTTGCTAGGGCAAATTATGAAATAGTATGGAAAACACCATCCCATTTTCACAGTCTCCAAGTAACCTCTATATTTGGAACAGTTATTTTATAAATTAGTGTTATAAAGTGTAGCTATGAAAAAAACCAAATACCATAATTTATTTAAAATTTGCACTAAAATTAGTCTTCATAAGATTTTGAACATAAAGCATGAGCAGCTGGATTATATTTAGAAGGCTGTTTAGGTAGGTGGATGACTTCCCTTTAGCACAAGTTGGAGTAGGGAAATTTTCTTCAAGGCCTTTGGGAATCATTTTGAATAAGAAGGAAAAGGTAAATCCTTCATTTTCTTCCCCTGTAGAGATAAAAAAATAAAGTGTCATTTTTTGAAACCCAGTTTTCTGTCAGTGGATTTTCTCTGCAACAGAAATTTAATCCAAAGTAGGAAGTATGTTCCCATATCTGTATCTCTAAATCTGTAATTATTTTCCTAAAGTCTTATTCTAGAGTCATGGGCATGGTTTGTTCTCCAAGGGAACTGTTCAGGAATTTCAGAATAACTGCACAATATTAATGGCAAAGTCAGGCCCTCTACACAGCTGAGACTATATGGACTTCTAAGAGAATAATTAAATACCTATATAGATTACAGAAAACAGGTTAGGAAGTGACTGCATTACAGCTAAATGTTCGTTTAACATTTTCTGTAACTTTTGTTGAAAGCCATAAAGATCAGGGTCTGGAGGTTTAAACTTCTTAGAACCTCTCATATTTGGTGCAAAAATCAGAATAAATCTATTTGAAAATATCAGCATTTTTCATAAATAATAATGTTTAAATAATTAGTTATTACCAATGTTTTTCTGTAATGTTACATAATATAATGAAAAATAAATATGAAATATGGATAGTCATGGAGTGGGGTTAGCATAGATGAAGATGCTAAATCTCAGCTATCCACTACAATGTGCAGAGAGAGCAATAAATCCCAAAATTGGGGTCATTTTTTTGTCTAGATTGATATTTTTTCATGCTTTGAAGATAATGTTTTTTGAAGAACAACTCTATGGACCCCATCTCTGAATCTGCATTGTATCCACACTTATAATATGTCTCTTGAAATATAAAAGATTAGAATTCTTGCAAAGGATCTTTGGAAGACCAAAAGCTTAGCATTCATGAGGCAAAAACATAAATCTTGACTATCAAGTCTGAATCTGGGAAGCTATATGGATACTATTCATAGTAAGGGTTTCTGAGGAGCCCAAAGACAGGGGAGTGATTTGAATTTTCAGTTTTGGGAATTGAGAAAGTTTCTGGAACCAAAAGCTGAGCAGGAAGAAATTGGCTAGATGTGTATTTCTCCTCAACTTTAGCACTGTTTTCTTCTCCTCAGCTTTGAAATACAAACTCATCTGCAATAACTTCTGGTTTCTTACTGTGTGTTATAGAACCATCATACTCTATTTTAATTCAATTTTTTTTCTTAGAGGTCTTTTCAAGATTTCTTATGAATCCAAATTGCGGGGAGAGGTTGTTGTCTGATGGTTTTTGTTGTTTGACTTATTGTGAATTATGTGCAGAACATTTTTTTTTCTTCTGTCAAACTATAACTGAGTCCTTTTCTTGCCTACAAATGTGTAGTGCTAGAGAAGCCAAATAATCCAAACTAAATAATTTATTAGGCAATGCTTGGCTTACTTTATTTGCCTTGTACATAAAAAGCTCTCACACTGTTTACATTTCTTCATTGAAAAATTCTGCATGAGCCAGACTGAGCCAGTGGGTTTCTCACAAATTCAGCATATTAATTATGTGTGACCTTTTACTCAAGCTGTTGTAATGGGTCACCTGAGCCACATTGTTCCATTTTTATTGTTTCGGTTTCGTGATTGGATGCCATAAACTCTATATGTTGCTTTTGCAAAAATGAGTTTTGTTTGGGGACTCATTCTGTTATCCATACTCCGTAAAATCAGCTACTCCAACTGCACTAGTGGGGGGCTGTACCCATGCCAGGGACTCCATCAGCGAGCCAGGACTTATTGATTCAGGTAGAGAAATGCACTAGTAGCTAATCAGTTTTGAGCCTAAATCTAGTTCTTATGCTTCAGCTAAAGCACCATGGAGACATGACCAGCAAGGAATGACTGGAAAATAATCAGATCCGTATCACCAAGTGTCCTCGCAGCAACTGATAGAGGGTGTCAGCAGCACTGGTGCAGTCAGAACCATGCTGGCGCCCAAGAATCAATGGGACCTGCACACATTTTCAAGAGGGAGACTTATGGACCACTTTTCTTATATGGACGTGGCAGTTGCTTGAGTTTGGCTATTGTGTTTTCTCATAAGAGGTAAATAATGTGTTGCATTTGTTCACCTTCTGTCCCAAACTTGAATCAGAAGTGCTTGGTATCATTTGCAAATATATCGTGAATCAGAACAAACCATGTGTTGAATTATCTCTAGAAAAGAATCCATGTGGGAAACGTTAGTCCAGTTCATTCAATTACCTAAGGGTAATTCCTTTGAAAATGAAATTTGTTTCTATTTATAAGTCAATCCTTAAAAATGGTTGGAAAAGTAAACAACACTGGAGTTGTTTTGTACACTTGTGTGTACTGGAGCAGTATTTGCCTTAAACTGAATTTTAATCAATGCCGCTGCACCAGCTTTAATATATGTACAATAAGTGCAAGGACTGAGAATAGATAAAAGAAAATTATATCGCTCACATGTTGAATTCTAGAAAAGGTTTTGTGAATTTGAACAGATAAACCAAAGACACAATATAATATTATATATTTGATCAATTACTTTCATTTCCCTCTTAAATGGATTTTAAAGACTGTATAAAACATGGAATAAAGAGAAATTTTGTATTTGTTTTTGAGGCTAATGATGGAAAACACATTGTCTCAATAACTTTACTTTATATTTCAATTAAAAATTCAGTTCTCAAGGTCTTGCATTATGAACATGGAAGATCAATAGCCTTTTGAATGGACATATTGATTTTTATTAGGCAGTCTTTCTGTGCTTCATACATGCCTGAGAAAGATTGTGCACATTTGCTTTTTCATTAACTTTGAAATATTAATGGATGTCTTCTGCCTGAAAAATATGATGAGTAAGCTGAATTATCATGCAGTGATGAAAAGATCAGTTCCTAAATGATCTAATAAATCATATGCTAATTATAGCTGCCTATATATGTATAAAGATATTGACTGGTCAATGCATACTTTGATATCTGATCTTTTACTCTGGGAAGTATCTCTGAATCTTTGCCTTAGGCAGAAAAAGTGGTGCTGCAAGACTTTTCACTGCAGAAGGAAAAACTGAACCAGCAAGCAGACAAGAGAGGGGTGTTCAGTCAGAGCAGGCATGGTAATAGCATTATTCACAGCACTTGTTCAATGCAGTAAGATGCGTTGTCTTTTTAGCATCTTTCATGAAATATTTATTTGCTTTAATGTTTCTCCAGAGAACAGTCTACTCTACTGTAACTCCAAGGATAACCTCATTTTGTGTGATTTTTTTCACTTTCTTTTCCTCTTCTTTCCCATATTTTTTTACGTAATGGCCTTGTGACCTTTATGCACTCAGTGTTCTTTCTCATGAATGGTGTAAGTGAAATACAGTATATTTGGCCATTTACAGATGAATGGATATGTGGGATAGAAAGTGTCTTGTATGTGATGTAGACAAATATGAGAAGATGCACCCTGCTAAAATTCATCAGTGTAAGGAGTGTGTGTAACCTCTTTCTGCCACCTTCTACAACCAGAAATAAATGTCCAAAAGGCGAAATATGGGGTGTTTGAAAATGTTACAATACCAAACCAAAGCCTCTATTCTTTATTATAAATCAACTCAAGATGTAGATGTGGAGTTTAGGTTCTGTATTCCACCCTCTTCAATTTAGGATTTTTAGTAATTAATGCTTAGAAGGTCTATAATTTAGGAAACTATTTTCCATGATTTCTCTGTCATCTGTGATAAGCGAAAATCACTTCAAGATTTAGATCTTAGGTGTTTTTTTCCTCTCAGGAGCAAGTTATCTCCAGGGTTGACAGAGGGAATCTGCAATAACTTGGCTCTGAAATGAGCATGCGTCATAGCTAAACTTAGTTCTATTTTAAATTTTCTTTGCACGCCAGGTATACAGACAACTTTTCAGGTCTAGTTTACATCTCATACGTTTAATTAGCATGGACGTTGCTCATCACATCAGTCAACACAACTGTTCTGCCCTGAGATCTTAAGTTGCTGTCTCACTTGGAACTACAGTAAGATTTCTAACATGGTACCGTTTTGCTTTAAACTGAGTTCCTTTGTTCTCCGTTTATCAATCAGTTAGAACTGGATTTCCCAACAGAAGCAGCCTAGTGCAGACTACTCACCAGTGTCTTTCAGTGCTCTTATCTAAGAAGTGATACATGTGAGGAAGACAAATCCAGCTGTAAATCAAATTGTTATTCAAGAATACTTCCACATTTGCAGTGTTACCCTCCTTTATCATGCTTCTCGTTCAAATAAAAACACATAAATTAATAAATTAAGCAGAAAGTGAGCAAGTAGGTATGGGATGTGAATTAATAAATGTCTGAAAAAATGAACATGACAATGCTGTGTCCTTTGGAAAGATCTCATTTTATTAGAACATCAAAGTTATAATGCATAAAAGGCATCTTCAAAATGTGTTTATTGCACTGCCTTTTATGAGGTCTAATTTATTAAAGGTATGGAAAGCTGGATCCTTCAGGACTAGGACAATGTTTTTGGGTTTTGGTCCAAAAGTTTGTACTTCACAACACTACAACACGTATTAGCTTGTTTGGCTTATTTTATGCAGGAGAAGGACATGGGAAATGGGAATGTTACAAGCAAACCGGAAAAGCTATGAAATATGAGCAATGGTATGGTAGTTGTGACTGTTGCTTGCTATTTCTCTGGGCTTAAACCTAAAATATATCCATCTGTTTAATTAGCATTAAATTCTTCCATGTATTTCAAGAGTAAATTATGTGTAAGGAAGTTAACATACATTGCCCTTATTTGTTATAGTTGAAACCCACACATAATTCCATTTTGACAGATTTTCAAAGACCTACAGAAATACATTTTTGAATGCTTTTTCTCTCTGAATGCATAGAAATGATTCATCAGCACTTTCTGGCCATGCATAAAACATTTACATGAAAACACAGTAGGATACTCACTTGTTCTAGTGAAGAAATATCTTTTACCACAAGAGATTAAAAATCTAGCAGGCAAACAAAAACACTCTTCCTTTTTGTTGCTGGAATTCAGCTCTGTAAAGGAAACCTCATTCTATTAGGCTGGATGCAATCTGAGTTACCACTGGGCTGGGAATAGTAGAAAGATGCAACCTTTACATGCAGTAAGCATCCTCTGTAGTTCTGGAAAGCTGTTGCAACTCACTATAAATGTACCAAGAGGTGGCTCAGTTTGAACAGTAAATATGTGAAGCTTCTCTTATTGGAAATAATCCTCTGAATTACAGATGATGAGATTACATGTTGGTAAAGGATTTGCTAGAACAAAAAATTCCTATTAATATTCATCTTCTTTTGCTTTGTCCCTATGTTTCATTTCTGGACGTGCCATCTGAAATTTTAAAGTCCAGAATTGCCCTACTCAAGCAGCTAAAAAGGATATAATTTGACAAGATTATGAGGTCTATTGTGTTTTGTTAATGTCCAGATAACTGGATTTCTATATAAAAAATTTGTGAGTATAGAGTTTACAAACAGCTGTAGATAACACCAGAGCAGCAACACTGACAATGTGATTAAGTGCCAACCATTTAAACCTTGCACAATGTACTCAGTCACACTGACAGAAATGAAAGAAAATAGCGTGGAATATTTACATATGGCTTTCAAAAAAAATTCTCAGACCTGGTGATTATACAGGTTTACAGAAATGCTAGGGAGTTATGCAAACTGCCCTCAGATTAAGCTGGCTCTGACAGAAACTAATAATAAAATAATGCATTCATATGAAACCAGATCTCCAAATGAATCAACTTGGCCTACAACTCAAATTATCTTCATGAACTTCATAGGGGCAATCAAATACAAAAAGAATTTTTACTCTTCTAAAAATAATTTTTTACTAATTTTTGCATTATACAAAATTGCTTCTGTTGTATTTTTGAGATTGTGAATTTTTTTTTTCAAAAGAAAGCTAATTCAAGACTAAATGTAGAAGGAAGTACATCAATAGACTCTTGCATTTCTTTAGGTTCCTAAAATTCGGGATTTGATATTACAATTTGAAGGGTTACTAATTTGAAATCGTTGTCTTTCTTTCATATTCTTGTGTCATAACATCTTGATCTTTTCATAGCTGTTCACAGGACATTCAAAGATTTACTCAACGTAAAAATTCCCACAGAACCATAAATCATTACAAATGAAAAACAACTAAACGTTGTACATTTTGGGGTGTACTATATCATTGCAAAGTGTTCATTTATTTGTTCTCATTATGCTTCTCCATAAAGAGGCAGAATGACAAATCTGAAGAAGGTCTCAAATTTTGGCCTGTGGGGATAATAAAAATTTCATTCTTTATAGTCTGACCCTTAAAATATAATGTACTTTTAAATAAACCCTGCTTTTAACCTTTCCTGCCTTCGTTAGAAAGACTTCCTTTTTACATGTTTTGTTCTTTCATCACTGCAAGAATTTCAATTGCTCTTTTTAAGCTTTGGGGACTGGAATTATATAGAACTTTTTTTTGTTATTGCATTTCTTGGCACTTGAGAAAATGTGTCGAGACTTCAGACATGTATGTCCTGTGGGACTGAACTTACTAAAGAGCAGCAAGTCACTTACTAGAAAATGTTTGCTAGTCCCTGAGGATCTTTTTCTATTACCTACCTCTAAATGAATGACTAACATAATGGATTAGTCTTTTTACCCTTGATACATGACTAGAAGACTTTATGAACTAGCAGGAACCTATTTTGATTTTACTGGTGTCTTTCCCATCACTCCTGTTGAATTTCTAAATGCTTTTGATACTCACCAGCATCTAGATGGAGAATTCTCTGAATTGTGAGAGGCTAACACTGCTGTTTTGATTCTCTTTTTGCTTAACCTCTACACGTCCCCTGCATATTTCTACCTTTTCCCAGCATCAGATCTGTGACAAGATCAAAAATGGATCTAGTCAGATGGCAAAGGTGTTCTCAGCTCAAAAGTACAACTAGAATTTTAACCAGAAAATTCATAGCAAAAATTCTAAACATGTATATGCGTAAATGAAGATAGATGTATTGCATTGTCGTAAGGTTTATACCATAAGCCTGGATGTATTGATCTTTGTGAGGCTCCTCTATACTGACTTTGAAAAACTTACCATACAACCACCATGTACAGACCACGTCTTTCAGAAAGCCCAGTTTTAGGAAGTGCAACCCACAAGAATGAATTTAAATATATCTAACGATCTTTTATTCACATTATGTTTAAAGCTGACAGTTACCCCAGTTACCATTCAAAGATTTGGATTTTGACTTATGATCTCAGAGACTTAGTTGTAAGAACATTTAGTTAAAGCCATAGAGTAGCAGCAGGTGTATTTAAAAAGATATGCAGATTCTAGGTCAGTATTGTGTTTCTGATGAGATTTGCTTGGCACAGAAACTGAGGACTGGGGTAGCTATTTTATGTGTATTGTGTGTATCAATATTTTCCCTAATGCAGGTCACAGTAACCTATTGTCTCACTTGCAATTTTTTTATGTGTTCTCTGGACTGAGTTCTGAAACTTCTTTCATAACAACTTATACACTGAATCAAGGCTAGTGGGAGTGTGTTACGGCCAATTCTGTATTAAGTGAGTGTTCTGAACACCCACAGAATTGTCAGATAGCCACATCTGGCTGGGTTTTTGCTAACTCAAGTTAGCCAACACATGATTTGATAGGTTACTGAAGGCTACTCAATTTCCTGAGAAAATCGCTGGCTTCAAGAGCTGTATATGAGGCTTGTGAAGTTTTTAGATAAGCTTCCTGGGGGACTGGTTGTATACATAGAAAAGCAAAAGTATTACAGTTTGTGTCTCTGTGTTGTGAGGGGCTGCTGGCTCTGTCCACCTTTTTCCATGCCACACCTGACTTTTGTTAGTTACCAACCTTCTCCATCCTGAGGAAGTTTTCTAAGATTTTAGGCTGCTGGCTAAATGTTTTTGTTACTTTTCTGTGAAAAGCAGCTCAGCTCATCAGGTCTACTCCATCAGGTGTCACTAACATTTTCAACCACCTTGCCTGCTGTCCAAAGAAAGAAGACTGTCTCAGATAGTTTTCAAACACCCTGGTCCTGCCAATTCTTTGACGATTGCTTGCAGTGAGGCCTATGTTTCTGCTCCTTTTCTGAGGCTATAAATCGGTAATGGTATTCATTACTGCATTTCTTAAAGCTGTGGAAAACACCAAGTTTGTAATGCATTACAATCCTTTTTCTCCCTCCAGTGTGGCACTGACAGGAGTCAAACATACCATAATAAGCAAGTGTTTTCACAGACAACAGCCTGCTTCACCAGTAGCTGGATTCCAAGCTCAGAGTTATTTCTTCTTTTAGACATGCAGCTTTTAAATGTAAAACTAAATGATAAAGATGATAAAATTGTTCGAAGCAACAATACATGTCTGCTTTTACTGTTTTTATAAGAAATAAATGCCACTAGGAGTTTTGGTAATGAACAGTTGCTATGAAAATTGCCTAGTTCCTAATTAATTGGTATGTAAATTATATGATAATCCACATTAAAGGCCATAGCATATGCTGTGGAACTGTCTTTCATAGCCTCTAAACAAAGTCTGAGGGGAAATGAATGAGAGTTTAGTTGAAAAGCATGCTCTAGTAGCTAAGCAAACACTCTGCAATTAGAGGTTCAGATGTTGACTTTAAAAAGACACCAAACAGGTAATCTGACATTCAGACTGTGCAAAGGAAAAAAAACCACAGATGTTGTCTTTAGAAACAAGCCAAAGCATAGTCCAAGAGTTGCAGGGGAATTTATGCTGTGTTATTGCTCAGCAGAGATAAGTAAACTGTGAACTAAATAAATTGCATTCAGTGTAAGTTATGCTTCACAAAGAGGGAACAAAGAGAAGATCAAAAGGCATGAGACTTTGCAAGATTAAAACAACTGAAATTGCTCTCTTTCTTCTCACAGTATCAGCTTTGCTTCATGCAGCACTAAGCAAGATCTGGGCAGTGCTTTCCAGGGAGTGGAGCTCTTTGGAGACAGTGCTCTCACTGTCAAGTATTGAAATTTATTGTTCTTTAGAATGACTGTATAAAAACCCACAAGAGCCTTGAAGATACACATGCATGTGTGCATGCATTCCTATAGCATATGCTAGTAATTACAAAATATTAGTTTAAAATAGAGAGGGACAGCACTAAAATAATACAGCTTTTGTTTTCATATGAAATTGCTTTTTTTCCTGTTGGTTCTCCTCCTTTCTTATCAAAACTATATTTAACAACACTAAAATTATGCTTGTTTTTTAAGAAAAATGGGACTCAAGAAACAAGTTTTCTAGTTATTTATCCAGATATTTCATGATACTTTAAACTAAATTGTTGTTTTACTAGCCGTCATTTCAAACTGACAGACATTATTGTAGTTAAATGTCCAGTGTACCAAAATATCTATGTAATTTACTCTCCTTGCCAGCAGAGCACTTCCTTATGATTTCTAACTTACAGCTTTCTCCTCAGAAGAGAACAGGCACGCAGACCTGTCTCACTGCAGTTTTGTTGAATAGCATAATTGACTTCCATGACAGAAATAATTAATTGAAAAGTGTTGGTTTTTATAATATTTTAAAACTATTAGATATTTCAGAATAGAATTTACTGGTTGGGTGCTCAAGTTTTTTTATCTTAAAAAGCAGTGTTTCTAGAGGGTAAGCACTGTTCATTGAAACTTCATCACGTTGAGAACTTGGTATGTTTATGTTTCATAGAAAGTACTATAGTCTTCTCCTCGAACCTCGAGATCATGCTGAGATACTGAGGATCCTATTTAGAATTCTACTTGCAGTTTACAAAATTAACAGAAAACAGAAAATAAAGCAGAATTATTTTTTCCAAGTCACTTTCTTTCAGGCTGCATTCCATCAGTACATATGAGAAGTGTCAGTAGGTGAGGTTGTTGTGCTAGAGGACTGGGATGACCATGTAGTAGAACTCTGTGACTGGATACAAAAGGAATCAATACAGGCCAATAAAGAGCAGCACTTGTATAATCAACATATTATTTTAAATAACTGACTTATGATCAGTCAGAATCATAACTGATCAACATATCTGAAAATCACGTACTTTTATTTATGTGTTTAAATATGATAAGGGCATCTTTCATTATAATGAAATAACTCAAACACCTGAATATTCAGATAGACTTTCAGTGTGATGTTCAGATATGCTTATACAGCATTTATCTGCATCTTTAAATGTCTAGTACTTTAAAAAATCTAAACTTCAGTGTGTATCTTCAGGGATCCAAGCAAGTCTTCAGGAGAAAATGTCTGCACATTCTGTAAAAGAGAAAGGGATGAACCAGCCCAATAATTTTTACTGTCCCTTCTCTGTGCCTCCTTTTAACTCCACGTCTTCAAGCTAAGATCACAACATTTGGCCATGGAGTTCCTTGGAATCTGCACGATTGTGTGGATATGGACCTAGTTTTATTAAATTTGGTGTTAAAGGCAGAGTGGCAAGATTCTACTCCGGACTATGATACTCAGTTTCAAGAAATAACTTGTTTCTTTAAGGACCTTAAATTCTTCTGACTCACTAGAGAGAGAGCACATTTGGCTGAAGTGGCTCAGGCAGCAGGCTGCAGTGACTTGACAAAATAAAAGGATTGCTAAGCTGCTTCAGAATCTTGTCCCATCAGACCATTACAAGCACTGAAGTGAATCAAGTGGTTACGTAAAACAGTACAACAAATGGAGTGATTCTATTTGTACTAGAGCAAGTCCACCATTGCATGCCCTTTGAGTGACTCTAAATATCTGGGTAACCTTATAGCATTAGACATTTTCTAGCCCTAAAGGAGTCAAATACATTTCATTTTTTTTTCTCCATTTTAATGGGAGCTAGTTCTTGTTTCTTATGCTTAGTTTTACCTTTCAAGCAAATGGAAAGGTAGCTGTTTCTAAATTCTTTCACTTCTTTCACTTCTAGTGAGTGGGAAAGACACATTTGTGAAAGCAGGCTGGGAGATTGTATTATCATTTTCCAGAAACAGGCGTAGGGCTGGAACTCAAGACAGAACCTGTGAATTTTTGAAACAAGTAGCACATTGGACCTCAGCAGAATGACAAGCATGTGGCAGAAGGACACCCACTCTAAATCCAAAATGACAGAGGTAGGGAGACAAATGCTGTTCTTTTTTATTTACAGTTTTGTTCAAACTTTGCGGTCACCCATCAACTTCAGAAATGATTTTCCCATTATATTGTTACAAAGATTATCGTGCTATTAAAACTCTGAAACTCCAAAGGATTTACTCAGAAGCCTTCTTTGGATTGTGATCTTTCTGACAATTGAGATACAAAATTAACTAACAGGAGGGTAAACAAAAGCCATAAGTCTTGTTCTGAATTTTTATGTTGAAATTCAGAGGAATGCTTACTAAATAGCGAGATAGCAAGCTTACTAATGTCTAACAGCATGCACTGTTTGCCTAACAGGCTTTATGTGCTTAGTTCCATTCCAAAGGCACCACAGAAGAAGTTTGCCTGCAAGTCAAGCATGTGGATATCTGTACAGGTGACAAATACTTTGGAAAACAACATTGATCAGCTGAAATTTAAGAGACATTTGCTTCTGTCCTTGAAATCCTTGGCCTGGAACAGGCTGGAAATCACTCAGTCTGAAGTCTTCAGCTGATAGTGGGTTTGTGTGAACACAGTTGCTGTACTGTGCAAATCTGTTTCAATATCCATCATTTAAAGCATAAGCATAAATGTAATTTCTATCTGGCTGCTCCTGTGTTAAATAGTGACCAGTTCATGAAGTGATTTTAGAAAGCAAGACTACTGATATATTTGCATTTTGAAAAGCCTCCAGACATTGTCAAACATTTTAAGAACTACACCTCATCCTTTTTATCACAAGGATAACTTCTGAGATTGTTATTCCTTACCTGACATAATTTAATCTGCACATACACCCAGAGGAGAGTTGAATTCTTAAAATCAGTTGTTTCTTCTTTGTATTTAAGTATATTGGTGATGTTTATTAGATGTCAAAGCTTGCACAATTTGTTCTCTAACGCTATGAACTTGGCAACATCTCGAGCAGAGAGTGGCATTTCAGCTTATTCCATTATTTAGACAAGGAAAGCAGAAGGAAAATCTTAACCTTTTAAAAATAAATTTTAATAACGTTCTGAAATTTGCAAAAGGCCATCAGACCCCGTGCCTGTTGCATTGATCTCTGCTGACCCCTTCTGACGGAGGAAAATGCACTTAGGTTGCGAAAAAGAACAGAGCATTAAATAATTTAAGTGGACAAGTTTACTATTCTAAAAAGAGCCAACTTATGCACTTTCCCCTTAGAAGAAACCAAAGCAGCAAATCTTTTAAGATAGTTGAAAGTAATAGTAGCAAGACCTCTCCTTGTTGCTGTGAACTGACAAAGCTTTACCAGCTCGGGTAGTGGAATGCCAGTTTTTTACCATCTGAGAAGCTGTCTTGGTGATGGAATACAGTGAATCATCGATTCAAGGCTCTCCCATCAGCATAGGGAGAGTCTTTAAAATGCCTAAACGCACAGAGACTTCCTTCACTATTGTATTTAGGTTTATATTCAGCACTTAATTATCTTACTCCCTTCTCAGCCAACTGGATTATTTTTCCCATGAACTGTAGTAGCCTTTGCCTCTGTATCCATGAAATAGCCAAACTGGAGTGAGGAGGGTGGTGATAAGGCAAAACAATGTAGAAATTGACTGTCATATTTTGCAATTTTCTTATAATTTATTATGTTAAATTGTTAAGCCATTAGACTAGCACCACTTCAAAACGTCTGTCTAATAAAATGATTTTGACTTACATACCAGCTGTCTCTGTCTGAGAGTAGCAGTTATGCATTTAGCAATGGGATGATCTCATTCTTCAGGCTGAAACCTTTATTTCATGTATATTATGGTTGCTTTTCACTCAAATATGTGAGAATAAGTGACTAAGTGGAAAACGGAACTACCCAGAGATAATAGTCTTTAGAGACTGTTAAGCAGCAAGTTAACTCCCTGAATCAGTTAACACAGATTTCATATATAGAGATATCATTCCTTTATTTTTTTCTATTTCAGACATAAAAAGTAGGAATTCAAGTTTTGAAGCTCTGTGACTTAGCTCACAGATGCAGATGGTTTTTAACTAATTTGGTCTGTGTTTTCCATTCAGATTAACAGATTCTAATGTTAGAATCTTCATGATACATGAAGAGTTGTCTTGAGAAGCAAAAGTTATTTATAAAGACATCAGTCAGATTTGGATGGAAACCTACGAATGTACTGTCTTTTCTCCGTACTGGTACTGCTATGCTATGAACCAAGATGCTGTAATACTGATGTCACCCATCTCTATGTCACTGAACACCTGCTTCTTACATGCTCTGTTTGAAGATTAATTGCCTGTTTTGCCACAAAAGCTTCTCATTGGGAAAACCCAGTTATGAACACTGCTTTTCTGGATCATTACCTTTAATGTAACCACATATGTAACATCATGATTTCTGAGTAACCACATTTAAATACTGCATTCCTGAGTAAAACAAACAAACAAACAAACAAAATCACAAATCTATATTCACTGTTATGTCTCCAGTTGATTGCTAAGGAAGTGACTTTGCCTTTAATCCACGCCAGTTAAAGCTGAGGTACAAGTTTTAAGACACAATGTAAGTTAAAACAAAAAATTCATTAACAACTCCAGAACATTTTACCCCAAACACCAACATCTTGGGGGGTAACAGGGCAAATGATTGTTTTCTTTCTTTGCATTTTGCAGATGCAGGATGTGTATAAGTGATATCCTGGTTGCAGTACTCTTCATCACTCACAAAGATTTTCTCATCCCAGAAGTCTTAGAAGATGATGCGACTGTGATAAAAACTTAAGATTCATTTGATCAGAAAAAAAAGATGAAGATTTCAAAGCTTAAAAGGCAAATGTAGTTATTTTCTTCACTCTGTCTTCTAAACATTTTCCTAAGGAAAATCTTGCAGCCTCAACCACCACTGCCAGTAGCAAGTGTCTATGCATGTCAAAAGTCTCAACTTGTGAGCAACTTCGCAGAATGTCATCTCCACCTGAATGCTGGGAACTGTATGTCTTTGCAAAGCAGAGCAGCACCAAATGGGAGAAGAGCACATGAAGCATTTTTATTAGTGTACGCCTATCTGAAACTTACATTTTTATTTAGTTTTTTATTTAGGCCAAGCACAAGACAAGCAAGCCTGTCTCACCTGCAGTATTATTATTATTATTGCTGTGCAAAAAACGACCAATTTTTCTCTTATTATGTTACTCATAAAAGTTGGCTGAAAAAAATGTTAAAATTTTGCCGAATCTTCTGCTCGATTTTGTGAAAATTCTATGTTCTGTATATACACCAGCTTAGATCAACACCACTATGTGCAGTGGTGACTGCATGTTTTTGTATATGATGCCATATGTATTAAACACCTTTGATAAATATGTTGTGCTCATCTACATTTATAAGGACATGAAAATACTGACGTTCCTTTTTTGTACTTTTCTTCTCAGTGTTCAGGCTTAGATAATTGTACAACATCGCACTTCTGCAGTAAAGCACTTTATAAATGGCCAGAACTCAGTTAAATAGACCATCATGTAAAAAATTATGTGTTTTCCCTTACTGGTAAAAAAAAAGAGGTTGAGTACAGCTTGTATTTTTACTGTGTGGTGGCTAAAGCTTGCCCTGTGGCCATATCACCTCGAGAATGGCTAGCCAGTTCAGCTGTAGAGCATAAAACTCCTATTAATTTTAGGGTTAGGGGTTGGGCTTAGTATTGGATGCCAAATCAATGACTGTGCTGGGGTCAGCTTGGCTGACTGCTGGTTGTTCATGCCACCATTCTCTCCCTCTCCCTTCTCAACATGATGGTGACAGAAGGTAAGGTGAAAACCTTGCGAGTGAAGACAAAAACAAGATCACTTGGCAGTTATCATCACAGGAGGAACAGGTTTGGTTTGGGGAAAATTAATTTGTGGTAGAGTTGGATGGCAAGAAACAAAACCAAATCTACAACAACTTTCCCCAGACTTCTTCCCGGGTTCAATTTCACCCCATTCCCAGCTCCTATGCCCCCTCACAACCGCAGGGCAGAGGGGTGGGGAATGGTGTCTGTGGCCAGTCCATATCAGCTCCTCTCTGTTCCCCTGCTCTTCACACCACACTTGCTGCTGTCTGGGGGCTCTCCACAGGCTGCCATTCACTCCAGGGCTTCCCTACCTACTCCAGCATGGTCTCTCCAAACACTGCAGGAGAATCTCCACTCAAGACTCCTTTCCACATTTTTCTTCACTGCCTTTTCTTAAACACATTTGCCCAGAGGTGCCCTAGCCTGGCTGATGGGCTCAGCTGTGCCCTGCCCTGGGGCTGCTGGGAATCCAGCTGGGACAGGCAAGATCTGCCCAGAAACAGGTGTGTCTGGCACAGGGCGGCCTCATTCTCTACTCACAGAGGCACCTGTTGGCCCCCACTGCCGGCACCTGCACAGCAACACTCAAGAGGCCCTGGCAGGAATTCTCTTACAAAGTTAGAAACGGCTGCAGGACAGAAGTGCCTGTGTCGGGAGGAGAGTAGAATTGAAGTCTCAGGTAACCCATTATTACCTTGTGCTATTGTGTTGTCTAATTTTCTTAACTGTGTGACAGTTTTGAAGTACAGTGCAAGTGTGGTTTTGAAATTCAGTGTGTACCTTTCTCTTGGGTTAAGGCTGAGGTTATTTATACTCCTTGGATGAGCATTGTAGGAATTTCACTGTGTCCAAAGGGCAAAGAAAAACTTTCACTGGTTTCTCACTAAAGAATTAATTTAAGCTGGATACTTTTAAAAAATCTCTTTCTTGTTTGTATTCCTGGTCCTACAATGCTCAGTCATTTATATTAAATTAACTTTGCTGTGGACTCTGTATCATACCAGCGCTACAGCGTTAAATTGCATATATGGAAGATTATCATCTTGGCTGCTACATGATATTGCAATTAAAGTCATCTTCATCTGCTACTTGCTTTTTCTTACCAAATGGAAACATGACATTTCAGAAACTGTTAATTCCTAGTCTTTTTTGGCCATGTTCTTTCTCTCATACTATGGTAAGTCAGAGACATAGCGTGAAACGTTATCCCCACAGACCTTGATTGTAGGTTAGATTCAGCCTCAATGAAGTTCCTAAATGATGGGAAAAGTTTTGGTTATATTTGGGACATTATTCAGCATGGAAATTCAGCTTTTGGATTAGGGCAGTCTACTAAGCATAACTGCCAAAAATGAGTGTCTCTCCTTTCCTGTTACACAAGCTAGATGTCAAACTGTTAGAGTGAACAGTGACCATACTCTGCTTGAGATGCAGCCGTAGGCTCTTGAGATTTACTGTCATAAATGGAAGTGTAACACCTCTGAGGAGCATCTGTGCACACCCTTTAGGGTTGCAGTGTTTGACTTAGTGCCTATATTTTGCTTAAGTCCTGTCTTAAATTTTGTTTCTAAGATACAATCTGATTCCAATGAGAGCTTGGCAATTTAACTGAGTAGAAGGTTCTGGATTTGATGAGTGGTGCACCTGAAAGTATGATAGAAATAAAAACTAATTCTGTTCAGACTGCAATTGGGCCAGCAATTGTTTTAATTTATATAAAAGGAAATGAGTGGCAAAGTTTTCCTTTTGTGGGAGGAGCTGTGTAGCTCATTAAAGTTTAGTTTCTACAAGAACAGGCATTTGCAGGTGAGTGGGTTTTTTCTCTATAACAAAGTAGGAAAAGAAAATGAAAAAGATCTAGTTAGTCATTGCTATTTCAGCTTTTCCTTTCTAGCTGTTTCATCTGTTTTTGTGCAAAACATGTTTTGCTACTTCACAAATTCATTAGTAAGGAATAAAGAAAGTTAGAAACTGCTTTCTGAAAAATAGAGTGTGTTGCCAAATGGAGTGGTTTCAAAATGCCAAGTTTGAAAACAAAAAGAAAAATAAGCTTAATTTGCTAATAGTGTGCACCTGGTAGAGTTTTAACCCTTCGTCACATTTCAGTAAATAAGAATGGAAGTAGTGGTTTCTGTCCTACCCCGTTTAATCACCCAGCGTGGGTGGATTTTGGTTTTGTTTGTTTTGGATCAGCATATGCTATCAAAGCTGAAATTCACTGTGGTCTAGCAGCAGGCTTTCTTTCAGCGTGACTCATGATTAAGGAGAATATCAATAGAGCTCCTTTTCCCTGGAGCCTGTTCTTACTATGACCAAGGTCTATGGACTCACTATTTTTAAGATTTGGAAGCTAATGTTCATAAGACATGTATGAGAAAAATATCTAATGGCTTTTGTGTTCTAATGCTGCTACTGTATTAATGTCTCTTATTCTTTTACAAAAACTTCTAGGGCCCTTTAGAGTAATTAAGGGTACGTGGGAGGAAAATATTCCAGTTTTGCTGAAAGCTGCACTGTTTCATGTGTGGTCATTGGAGAGAGAGATTATTTCTACTGACTGAATAATTAATGTTTTTTGAAAATGCAGTCATAGAATCAACAGACAAATGAATGTATTTCAGTTGTGAATTAGATGTTTACTTTTGGACTAGACTGTGTGAAGTCTAGTTGTTTTTCCCAGCATGGCGCACATAACAGTAGGTCTGATTGATAAAAAATTTTGTAGTATTATCTCTGCCTTTTTAATTTAATATTTCATAGATGAATACAGCTGTTCTCGTGTCTCAGCAACCACGCTGTCTTGAGCTTCTGGAGATTTATAAGTTATGACCCAATATGAATATTTTACCAGTCTAAATCAAACTTCATTTTTTCTAATTTAAACATTATGAGTGCATTGATTGTAAAGCCCCTCAAATAGCCTATAATACCACACAGATGAATGAGAACATTTGTAAAAGCCTCAGCTAGCTACTGTGTTCATAAAATACTTCAAAGTAAGTGCAAGTGACCCATATACCAGAGTGAAATATCAGTTTAACTACCAAATTGCACAGTGAGTAAAAAAAGAAATAAAATATGGATTTTTAAAGCTAGCGTAGAAGTTACTTACAAAAAGAAAAAGAGAAAGAGACTTCTAATGCTTTGTTTGCATGTTTTGGTTAAGCTTATATTATCAAAGTTGGCAAAAAACAACTGGTTTTGAACTGGCCTGTCTATTCATAATAAGTTAATTTGAGGACACCAAGTATCTACTAGATCTGAGTTATTTCTGTAACTTCTGTGAGTGTTTATAAGAGTAGTAGCATTCTAAGCTTAGATATTTGAATACTAGCAAAGCAAATACGTATTTGCATGTGTTAAGATTTAGGCTGGTTAGGAAAAATTATGTGTTGCAAATCTTTGCTTGCTGCAGTGTGCCTTGAAGTGTCAAAATGCTAAGAGTGTTTCCAGGGGGTAATTAAGTTTTTGGGCTGAAACAAGAAACTGACATTAACTTTCTCTGTTCTAATGGGCAAAACCCAAACCAAATTGATATCCTATATCAGATATCAACTAAGTGGAGGAAGCTGTCCAGGGTTACTTAATGGAACAGACCACAAAGACCTTTGTGTGTCTGGAAAGTGAAAGGAAGAAGGAAAAAGAAAAGATATATACAACTTGGATATTTGTCTGATGGATATTTGTCTGCAAACGTTGTAGTTGAATTATGGGGGAGACTTCATTGTTTGCAACAAAACAAATAAAGATGTTAAAATGAGTTGACCTATCTTCTCAAATCTCTGTCTCACCTAATTCAGTTCTGGATATCTTTTTCTGCAAATGTACCTGGTCTTACAAAGTGTTGCTCTTTTCCATATATTGCACAAATTATAAATAATGCAAATGGCTCCAATCTAAATAACAAAAAAGCAAAAAGAGCTAGTCTTTACTTTTCCAGTAGCTAATCACTGGAAACAATTTTTTTCTCAAATACCAAGTTCATAAATTGAGTTGGTTTATATTTGTGTATAGCAGGATGTCTAAGCTTACATATAAAGGACATTAAATTTTTGGCCTTCAGTATTATTGGTGATAACTATTTGACTCAGAACAACTTTCATTGTTGCTTACGTGAGGTCTGATATTGGTTCCTGGCATCCTGCATTTGCATAGCGTATAGTGTTTCTTTAGATATTTTCCAAAAATCTTTTAACTGCACAGAACCTTTCTCATGGTGTTCCAGAAGGAAGAGCAGAATAAGTGATTTTTAAGACAAGGAAATGATGCTTGTTGTAAAGCAAAATGAGAGCTATGCTATCATTAGCAGCATAAATACCTTGAGCTTTTCTGAAAAGGGCTGAATCTTCTGAAAATGAAAGCTGAAAAGATAAGCTTCACTGATTGCTACAAAGAGCCTTGCAGACACTGTCAAACAATACTTCTGTGATAGCTAGTTGTTTAACTCTGAGTCATTCATTTCTTGTCTCTGTGGAGGTAAACTTGACAGCTCAGCTGTTCTTATTAGCAGGGCAAAAGGCTCTGAAAATCCATAACCATATGCAATTATTTTCTATCCATCCAGTCCTTGTGAATCTCTTGCTCTAGTGAATGTTTTTGTTAGAACTTATTTTTACTAGTCTACCCTGTTCTATACACAAGTTCCTTGGTTCATTCAAAATTTTACTTAATAGCTTAATGTTTAAACAAGGCTTATTTTACCAGTTGTTATTAGTCAGTGTTGTCATCACATTCTGTAACAGAACTCAGAGTCAATTTAAATATTAATCCTAATAAAAGCAATTTTTAGGATAAGTTTTTCAACACCTTTAATGCTTATTTTGCTAATCCATTTATTCCTATTATTTGCTAAATTCTGTAACTTAGGCATGGTCAGTGGTTATCCCACAGATGCATATATAAGCAAATAAGTCTTAATTATGAGTGTTCTTAAAAGCAGGGAACAAAGATAATTAAGATTTACAGTGTGATTGAGCCACCAACGATGCTGAGCTTTGTTTGGGCATGAGAGGAGAAGGGAATTCCAAAATGGAAGGACTTTCACAGAGGACTCTGCAAACTGTTCCTGTATGTTTGCATTAATGTGATGGATCCAATTGAAACGGCAAATATGTTTTGCCAGACTTCATGCGTCAGAATATGAACAACTGAAGTCTAGTGCATGTGTGTTAACTTTTAAAAAATTTTTAAAACTGTCCATTTAAGACTGGATAGCTAGTGGATCTTGTTGCTATCATCTTGTATGTATTTTTCTTTGGAAACAGGGGTTGTCTGCTTACAATAATGCATCTTACAATTAAGTGGCAGCAAAAGTGTGGCTGTTTTCACCCAAATGGGTCTGACAGATAACTACATGTGAAAGTTTTCAATCAACTCTGTATACAACAGATCATGCTATCCAGTACAGTGGCCTCTCTGCTTACATGGACTTGACTATATAATGAATACATTGGTTTGCTTTTTTCTGTTAGGCTGAAATACGAGTTAAAATAAAAATCATGTGGAATGATGAAGTAGCCGTTTCACAAATCTACATTAAGATAGTAGGAATCTTGTCTGTGTGAGATCAGTAATAAAAATCAATATGGTATTAAAAACTTTTGTGCATACATATCAGGAACTCATTGACTTACAGCTGTGTTACCTTCTAACTATGCCAGAGTAACAGC
>WAAB01023392.1:34755-139335 GCA_013389865.1 Piaya cayana | reverse complement strand
CCCCAGCTCTCTCAGCCATTAATTGTTAAGCTCCTTTTACAAGGATCTAATTTTATCAAACTAAAACCTAGTTTACATTGCACTGAATGTGAAAAAGTAGAGCAGATTTACAGAGTTCACGGCTTACTCTGAAAACTTCAATCACTAAACTTTACTCCAATTTTATTCAATTTGTAATTTAGCATACAAAGTTTCTCCTACGGAATAACCCATTGCCTCCTCATATTTAAACACCATTCTATGATATAATCAGTTTCTGCTTGAAAATAGAAAATTACGCACTGAAGAACAAAACTGCGTTGAGATCCAGGGGACTGTCGAGGGCACTTTGGAGATGGCTCTTCCAGCAAAGTTGTCCCATTTGTTTTTTCAGAGGTAGCCAAAGAACACTTTTTGCGTTTTCTATACTTGCCTGTATGATTAAATTATATTAATGTAGTGAATTTTTTAGCTGTAAAATACATAGTATTAAAACCTATCATTTTTTCAAAAATCACTGTCACATCCATAATTTTACCTGATTTTGCAAAGATACTTCTGCATTCCATGCACTCCCAGTTTTGCTCCCATGACCTCATAGATGAGCAGGCCAAGTGAGTTCCACGGGAACCACAACACTGACAACGCTTTATTTCCCATTTACTAAAATTAGAAACTTGTATTTAGAATTAGACAGAAGAATGAGGCTAGTTAAAACATAGTATATTCAACAGCAAGCATAATCCAGACACTAAATGAACAAAGCATAATTTTATCAATCTGGTAAGACTGTATATAAACAAGGGAACCTTTCTTCAGACAAGATGCACTCAAAATTCCTGACTGCAATAGGATGATATATTAAAAAAAAAGCAGCTACACCTTGTATTGAAAAGCACTATGAGTTAGTGTGCTCCCCTGTTCTGAAGCCAACAGATGGCAGACAATATTTTCTCCTCACGTCATGGGCTAGTAATAGCTTCTGTATTTTATGGGTATCTACCATGGGAGTAAAACAAACATTTTACTTGAAAAGTGTCTTGGCTTCACATTAAAATCACATCCTGATAAGTATTAAAGCACTTAATTTAAAAAAAAATGAAAACCAAACAAAATCCCAGAGAAATACTTCATTCTAGATTATACCTATCATACCTATCAGGTTGATGATAGTCTCTTCCTTTCTTGCAGAGACATCTTCTAATGTCACAGTGTTGATAACATTGCAGTAGGTCTTGATATGCATTCTCTTCAAGTTCCCATGATGCATCCCTACAAATAAGGTAGGAAAAGCCTCTACTGCAACTTTATTTCTGATTTTTTAAATGTGTTATTCTGTCTTTTGAAAAGATGTATGTAATAACTGCATGAATATATTTCATCCCTGCAATCTTCTAGGTAGTTAGACACTGGGAAGAGGAAGAAACATGTCTAGGAACAAAAATAATAGTATAAAATGCACATGCTTTCTTGCATGCAGTTGCTTTAGGTATTTATTATTTTTCACATGACCTCAGAGCAAATTTCTGTGTTTCATATTATTTCCCTTCCTCGCTCACATAGGATATGGATGTTTGTTTTGGCAGTCTACTCAAAGTTACCACTCCAAATGGTCTCACAAAAAATAACACAGACTTTTTCAGGCCAAGTACAGCAAAGTTCATCAAGTACCTTGACTCTTCTTTAATCTCCAGAGGGAATTAATGGTAGTCTCCGAAGAGACTAACAGTTATTGAAGAATAATACTCCTAACAGAAATACTGTGATCAGTTTCTGTCTTATTTTGAGCCCCATCAAATAATAAAAACTTATGAAAAATGGCTCAGAATTCTAGAAGCAGTTGTTATGCTAAACATACCCTTATCAGTTCCTTGGGATAAAATGGAAGCTGCATAGCTGTTGATTATAACACCATCTGCATATAAATTCATATAATTTAAAACTTACGCACAGAAAATACACTTCTCAGCAACCTCAATGTTAATGTGAAATTATTGTATTTAGGAAGTATTTTTAATTTTAAATATGTTCCTGGTTGAATACTGGCATTAAAAGCAACTTTTCAGAGCTTCCTGCTTTGACTGAACAGACTAATTTGGCCTCTGACAATTTTGATACATAACTAAAAGGAAGGTTACTCCTTATAAAACCAAACAATTCTACTGTTGAAGGCAGAACCGAGATGTAGTAAATTACTTACTTTTCTGGAATGTGTATGCCCATTCTCAACATTTCTTTCTGAAATATGTCCTTGTTATTACATACTGTGCACCTAAAGAAAAATATTCCAGCACTCAAAGCTTGACACTGTGTCAAGGAAAAAAAAAACAAACACAACAAAAAAAAAAAGGAATTATTGAATTACTACCATCCTCAGGATACCAATGCCTTAATATCTGCAACCATTACATTCATGGATAAATGCCCTGACATGGATGTTAAGGCTGACATTAATCATGTCACTTGATTTTGATGCAGATGATGAGCAGTTTCTCTTCCTTTAAAGCACAAGTGACTCACTCACTAGAGTTCATATGCAAGAATCAGGTTCATAAACAAAAGTACGATCCCTTTCAGTCAACCTCTCCAGATCTCCAAGAAGTTTACAAAAAGAACCTTATAACTTTTCCCAGTTGTGGATTTAAGTAAATAGAACTGATGGATAAATGCAATTTTTAGCATTTATATTCTCCACACAATGACTTGCAACAAGGCAACTACCTGGGTGGGACTTCATATCCTAAAAACAACTAAAGGATGAAGTATATCACACGTGCAGAAAACATGGGGTAGGGAGAGGAAATTAAGCCCCAAATCCTCCTTTAAGACACTAGTCTCCAAAACAGGATTATAGGAACATCCTTCAAGCCTAGTATGTTTCTACCCCTACTGCCTACCTTAACTCTAAGCAATTTTACTCAAAAGGTGATCTCCATAGATGCAAACAGAAAAGAAAGGGAGAACCTGTGTTACCTGCAAGCATTCTCGATGAAACCAAGCATTTTTACAGCAAGGGCTTTTCAATACAGTGTACACTGGAAGCTGTTCAACCAAATCCAGGCATATTGTACACTGTGAAGTTCCTCCAGATTCCTGATGTGGAAAGTTTTGGACTGGTTTATGTTCCCAACAGTAAGATCTAAAAATAATGATTTGAGGTTACCTTATTAAAAACATTTCAAGATTTCTCCTTATAAAATTTGAAGACAACAAAATGGATTGGCAAATATAGCTATTTTTTCATGAATAGACAGTGTGCAACAAGCTAAAAAGGCAAACATTTACTAGTTGTGATGGGATAGAATTAATTATCTTCACAGTATCTAATATGGTGCTGTGTTTTAAGACTTGTGATGAAAGATGTTGATAACACAGGGATGACTTAGTTACTGCTCAGCAGTGCTTACACACAGTCAAGGCCTTTTCTGCTTCTCGCACCACCCTGCCAGTGAGTAGGCTGGTAGTACAGAAGAATTTGGGAAGGGACACAGCTGGTACAGCTGACCCCAACTGACCATAGGGGTATTCCACACTATGGCATCATGCTCAGCAAAACAACTGGGGAAAAGATGGAATGGGAGATGTTAGGATTTATGTCATGTCTTCCCAAGTAATTGTAACGCATCATGAAGCCCTGCTTTCCTGTAAATGGCTGAAACTCTGCCAGCTCATGGGAAGCAGTAAATTAATTCTGTATTTTGCTTTGCTTGGACATTCAGCTTTTGCTTTATCTATTAAACTGTCTTCATCTCAACTCACGTGTTTCCCCTCACTTTTGCCCTTCTCATTGCCTCCCCTTCCTGCTGGGGGTTGTAATCAGGCAGTTCCGTGGTGCTTTGCTGCCTATGATGGTTAAATCTCAACACACATGTAAACAAATTATGTACCTAGCAGACTAAGTCCATAGAACAATAGTAAGGAAGAAGGATGTTGCCAACTGATGCTCTGTAAATTAAGAGAAATCATATACCCCCTTTCTCTCAGAACATTTTAGTCCAATGGCATTTCCTGTCCTCAGAACCTGAAGTTCCTCCTATAGTTCAATGTAACCACTACATTAAAAGAGCAGTTTTGAGTTTGCATAACAATTCTGCGATTCTGTCTAGGTAGCATGAATAGATCTTACAATTCAGCACATTTTCAAAGAAATAAGACGGCTGAGAAACACAATTCCAGAAGAAACCTTCATGAAAATGAATTATTTAAAAATGTGCTTGACTTTATATGCAATGTTTATATAAGAAGTTAAAGTGTCTCCTTCAATTCAGCCGCCCTCTACAAAGTAAGCTTACAGTACGACAAGTAAAGGTGTTATAAAATGCACTCAAGAGTGTTTTGTCTACAGCCAAGAATAGGGACAAATGATAGAAAAAAACCCATTATTTTAAACATAATTTTCCTGCAGTTCATCTTTAATATGCAGATCTAGAAGTCTTGTGCTTTGAAACACAATGGAATGGCAGACAGTATGTTAAAGCAGACAAACTACTGCCATTTCAACAAAGGCACAGGAGGCAGACAAACAAAACTACAAGCCATTTTGCATTTTATTGCCGAGTTTAGGATTTTAAATACTTAATTTTACAGACAATGTAACAACTTGTAGAAACAGCAAATTAGGTCTTTGAAAGTATTAAATTTAGTTTGTAAGTCCTAAGCAAGTAATATGTTGACCTTCACATTCTCCATAAGCCAGATTTTTTTGCCTTAAATAACTCAGATGTCATTGAATAGGCTGTTAGAACTATAAATGACAGCCCATGGAAAAAATAAACCAACTCCTCTATAAATACAATTAATTAAGAATGAAAAAACAACAAACCCCTTGAACTCACCTGAAGTCTCCCATGAACTGGAAAATGCATTCCTTCTGTATCCCACAAGGAAAATGGTAACCTCGTTTGCATTTTGGAGCTACACATCCAATTGAAGCACCCTTTTTCTTACATATATTACATTTCTAGGAAGAATTTTTTTTAGAAATAATAGAATATTTAGAAGTAATAGAATACTAACATCTAAAGTCCTGGTAAAAGTACAGAAATTAAACCAATTTAAAAATTATACAATGTGCAAGAAAGAATATAGTCAAATACCCTGTAACTGGAACAAGACTTGTGTAAGATACATAGTTATTTCACAAACTTTGATGATGTATTGTTTTATATGCACACTGGTTGTGACAGGTAAGCCAAAATACAACTTATTTTACCACTATCTATAGTTTAGTTCCATCTATAAAACTATATAATATCAGCTCGAAGCTCAGTCCTGAGGCATTATCTGTGTGCAATTTGCTCTCATTCATTTATCTGAAACACACTCAAGAAATAGAAACATTAATGACTTATGCAGGCTTTGCTGCCTCTTGTGGCTTCTGTTAACCAAATACATTGGTAACTTCAATGTATAATTCAGATGCTTAAATGGGATCAGCACACCACCCACTACAGAAAGAAAACAAAACCCCACAGGCAATACTATGTGCACTGAAAGGTTACTTTTTCTCCCCCCGTAAACATTACAGACTGCATTCTTACCAGTTTTGAAGCTCTATTAATTTCTTTTCTAATATCTGTAATTAAGAATCCATCTATACCTTCATCTTCTTCTCCTCTCTGCCAAATGCCACTTGACATCAACTAGGAAAACAAATTAAGTATTTTAAAACAGTCACCTAACTAAAGATATAAAATTGCTGTGTTTGCCAAGTGAGAGAAAAGTTTAGTTTAAAAAATCTTGTGTGCAAACATTTTAATGATTATAAAACTGATCCAAAAAATATATATATTTGTTGATATAGCATAATAGGGAATAGTAACCAGTAACACGAAAATAAACATTTCATATCAAAGTTTTAAGTAATACTGCAGAGCCCAAGATGGGTTTTTTAATCTTCCTTTTGAAGTATATGGACTATTCAGATAATTGTCAAATAATTACTTTCAGCATATAAAGCTTCAGAGAAAGTAGAATTAAATTAGTTTAGTTAATGTGAATGACAATTGTGCTGTGGAGATAATGAAGCACAGTGGGAAGTATCTACACTGAAGTGCAACCTAAGAGGAAAAGTAATTCACTTTAGAGAAGAATTAAATAAAAACAGAATCAAGTAACTAGGCAAATCAAATCAGTAGAGTCTGATGATAATTTAGATTACTTAGTAGGGCAGTTACATCACAAACCTCAAATAACTACGTAGTTTCATAACTTGATGCCTCCTATATTCTTTACAATCTCCTAATTTTACAATGTTGACAAAGTAACATTTTCTAACTTCGGTTTTATCAATATATTAGTCAAATAAATGTAAAATTTTATACAAAAATCAATTATATATTTTTTTCCAAATGTGAGACATTCAGCAAAGAAAAATGAAACCGCACCACTAACTGGCCTCTTTCTACAAGAACGCTTTTTTAAAAATTTAACATTCATTATATTTAAATAACATCATGGGGTTTATTTGTTTGTTTTTGAAAAGTAGGGACCAAAACCTAAGAGATGACTGCAAGAACCTCATCAGAGTAAGATATCTTACAAGTCATAAGGCTCAGCGTTGCAAGTATGACCTTTCCTAGTTGATTTGCTCCTTCAGGAAAGGACTTTTTCCAGTCATTTCATGTAGCCTTATCTGTGTGTCATGGTTTTAATCCCAGCAGGCAACCAGGACTGTCTAGCTCCTTGCTCAGCCTTTGTGCCCAGGTAGGTGCATTAAAGGAAGGAGAACTAAAATAAATCTGAAAACTTGTGAGTTGAGATAAACAGTCTAATAGGACAGTTTAATAGTTAATAAACAAAGGAAGTGAGCATATGGATAATAACAGTAACTATAGTAACAGAATATACAAAAGTGATGTGCAATGAATTCCTCACTGTCTGATGACTGATATCCATCCTGTCCCCAATCAGTGATCCCTGAGCAGTGAAAGAACCCTAGCTCCCTGGTCAACTTCCCATTTATATACTGAACATCACCAATATATGCTATCAAACATTTCTTTGGCCAGCTTGAGTCAGTTGCCTGGCTATGCTCCTTCTCTGCTTCTTGTACACCTTCTCACTAGCAGAGCATGGGGAACTGAAAAAGTCCTTAATTTCAAAGCACTCTGCTTAGGAAACTGTCAGCCTCTGGCCTGGACAGGCGCACACTCTCCTGGGTAGAAAACTGGTTGGATGGCCGGGCCTAGAGAGTGGTGGTAAATGGAGTTAACTCCAGCTGGAGGCCAGTTACAAGTGGGGTTCCTCAGGGCTCAGTGCTGGGTCCAGCCCTGCTCAACGTCTTTATCAATGACCTGGATGAAGGTCATTGAGTGCACCCTTAGCAAGTTTGCAGATGACACTAAGTTGGGACAGTGTTGGTCTGCCGGAGGGCAGGGAGTCTCTCCAAAGGGATCTGAACAGGCTGAACAGATGGGCAGAAACCAATGGCATGAGGTTAAACAAAGCCAAATGCCAGGTCCTGCACTTGGAGCATAACAATCCTGTGCAGTGCTACAGACTAGGGGAAGAGTGGCTTGAAAGCTGCCTGGAGAAGGACCTGGGAGTGTTGATTGACAGCTGGCTGAACACAAGCCAGGAGTGTGCCCAGGTGGCCAAGACCAATGACATCTTAGCTTATATCAAAACTGCCATGGCCAACAGGTCCGTGGAAGTTATTCTCCCTCTGTACTTGGCACTGGTAAGACCGCACCTCGAATACTGTGTTCAGTTCTGGGCCCCTCGCTACAAGAAGGATATTGAGGCTCTGGAGAGTGTCCAGAGAAGAGCAACAAAGCTGGTTAAGAGGCTGGAGAACAAGTCTTACAAGGAGTGGCTGAGGGGAGACCTTATTGCTCTCTAAAACTACCCGAAAGGAAGTTGAAGAGAGGAGGGAGCAGGCCTCTTCTCCTAAGAATGCAATGGCCTCAAGCTGCACCAGGTGGGGTTCAGACTGGATATCAGAAAAAACTTTTTCAGAAAGGGTCATCAAGCTGCCCAGGGAGGTGGTTGTGTCCCCATCCCTGGAAGTATTTAAAAGATGGGTAGACAAGGTGCTCAGGGGCATGGTTTAGTGGCGGATAGGAATGGTTAGACTAGATGATCCAAGAGGTCTTTTCCAACCTGGTGATTCTATGAATCTATGATTCTTAACCGTAAGTAAAAAACATCAGTGTATTATCAACGTTCTTCTCATAGTAACTCTAAAACACAGCAGCTGCAGGGAAGAAATTAACTCTGTCCTAACAGAGAATAAGCATTACCCCAAAACTACTAAAATTATCCACATTATTCTCATACCAAATTCAAATGGCAGCAGCTACTTGGAGGAAACTTAGCCCCATCCCAGCTGAGACCAGAACAGTATCAGACAAAATTATCAGAAATAGACCTATATTTCCTTCCAGCTCCTTAAAATTTAAGTAAAAAAAAAATATTCTGTCTTTATTTAACTTCTGAAAACCTCCATTCTGCTTAGTCCTTAAAGGATTCAATATCCAACCTATTAAGCCATCTGCAATCAACACCATCCTTGAAGAACTAGTGGAGGGAAAAAACCCAACAACCCCTAAAATTGTTCCTTATATTGAGACTTTTTTTAACTTGGAAAGAAACATCAAACTGTATTCAATAACAAACAAGCCCTTGATTTTTCCTTTATAGTCATATTATTTTAAAGACCTGCAAAAATTTAGAGTTTGAAAGGTAACTTAAATATGCGTTCAGGAATATGAATCTCGGAAACATTAAGTGTAATAACAAAAGATAACTCGCCTGTAGTTTGTATTGATAGCTTTGTTCAAATTACAAGCTTCTACTAAACAATGACTAATTGAAAAGTAGGACTCCTTAAATGTTGTAACATCCTATGCAGTGTCAAACAATAACTTGCAGCTAAACAAGAAAGCAGCACAAAGAACATGCAGGAGGAGCTAGAAGCCCTGAGACACTGCAGCCTTGGACATATACACAGACTGCAGAGCAAGATGCTGCTGAGCAGCCTTATGAAAAGGGATCTGGGGGTTCTGGTTGACAGCAAATTGAAAATGAGCCAACAGTGTACTCTGGCAGCCAAGAGGGCCAATCATGTCCTGGGTGCATGAAGCACAACATTGCTAATGGCTGAAGGAGGCAACTGTCCCACTACTCCACACTATGTGCAGTTTTGGGTGACACGGTATAAAAAGGATATCAAGCTACTGGAGAGTGTCCAGAGGAGGGCCATGAAGTTGGTGAAGGGTTTAGAGGGGAAGTCATATGAGGAGCAGCTGAAGTCACTTGGTCTGTTCAGCCTGGAGGAGACTGATGGGATACCTCATTTTAGTTTACTGCTTCCTTACAAAGGAGGAGAAGCAGGCACTGATCTCTTCTCTCTGGTGACCAATTACAGGACCCGAAGGAATGGCAGGAAGACGTGTCAAGGAAGTTTTTGGTTGGATATTAGGAAAACATTCTTCACTCAGAAGGTGGTGGAGCACTGGAACAGGTTCCCCAGAGAAGCAGTCATCACCTCAAGTCTGACAATATTCATTGGACAACACCCTCAGTCAAATGTAACTATTGGGGTTGTGCTATGCAGGGGAACATGAGTTGGACTCAATCCTTCTGAGTTCCTTCCAACTCGGGACATTCTATGATTCTAAGAAATGAGAAAAAGAGGACAACTTTTCCCTGCTTTTTCCACAAGGGGTGGAACTCTCACATTCCAAATTTTGAAACTACGCTTCTCTTATAGAAGTGAACACACAGATGCAATCTGTTCCCTTTCTCTTTACATCATGCACCTTCCATTCCTATGATAGGTTGGGAGAATTAACTAACTTAAATGCCTCACAAATACAATTCAGCTTCGAATAAAGGCTTGTTGGGATTTATTTATTTCAGCTGTTGCACCTGACAACAAGCATTCAAGCTGCAAGTTAAAGCTAACAGTTCAAGCTTTAAAACAATACTGTTATAAAAACTGTTTAGACAGGTTATTACTATTCAATACTTGCATTTGTTACATTTACCTTTTTTTTTTTTCTTCAGTTAAAACAGACAAGCTCCAAGATCACTAACTCAACTTACCAAACAGTAATAATGAACAGTGAGATTGTATTCCACATAGGTCTTTTTTTCTCCATACTTTTCAGGGCAGTCATCTGATCGTCCACAGAGAACACAGACTAAAATGTAGAAACATGTTTATAATCACAGTGGATGAATTGGAATTACCAAGTATCAGCTGTAGACCAGAAGCTTTCACCTCTTTTAATCACGTGTGTCTTGAAGTAGATTACTGGACAAAGAACAGGAGATACCTCTCTCTCCTTAATGCTGAAGTCCATTGTCATTACAGAAAAAAGTATTATTTGTCCCGTCTCTAGTTCCTAAAAAGAAAATACTTCACCCATTCCACCTGCCTGCTGGTTCTGGAGGGGGCTATCACCCATGCTAAATTCACAAGCCAATTGTTAATTGAAACATTCTTCCCAAAACACTTAAAAGATAATTACCAAACAGTAACGCCCAGACTTGTGCAAAATACCTAATCTAATTGTTTTTAGTATTGTACATAGACACCAGCATATTAGAATCCACAAAACAATTTAACTGTTCCTTTGTATACATACGTTATGCAATAACCTTTGTGAAAAGCATGTAAATGTCATCCTGACCGTATTAAGTCATACCTACCACTGCTTGTAAAATGCATGCTAGCTTCAAAACATTCAAGGAGTTAAGACAATGCTTTAGTCAAATAAAAATTCAAGCATTGCCCCACTTCCATAATTCCCAGCCCACTACCATACTTCAACAGACATTAAATGTCTTCCCTTTTATTCTCAATAGATATGCAAGACACACTTCCATTATTCTAGCAACAATAACAGTCACAGTAGAGACGAAAAGAGAGGTACTGCTTCAGCCTAAGTCTCAAATGATATGTCTCAAATATAGCTCTGTGTGATTTTGCAGCTGAATTCCCAAGTTTACTTTCTTAAAACATCTGCAGAAAAGGCTATTTTAAAATAGCTCAATTACAGCAAACAAATCAAAAGACAATTTTTTTCTTTTTCATTCCATAAGACAAGTGGTTCCAACACAACTTGATTACTGAAAATCCACCTGTTTTTTGAGCCCAAATAAAGCAAGTTATAATTGGTAATATATATGCCGATTAAAGATTTCTATAAGTGACTAATAAAAACCTTACTTACATGGACTTTGAATGCCAAAATTATTGCCTTCACTCATCCTGATGAGTCCTTTTGGCTGCCTGTCATGAAAAAGAAATGAAGTGTTAAAAAACATCTAGAGTATTAACAATGACCATTACATACCACTTATACATTTTATTTTAAACTGAATAAAGCTTCAAACTCAGTAAGGTAAAAATGGGATTAAGAATGAAGCAATATAGTTCAACTGCTATTGTGAGAGAGATCAGAAATCAGGATGCAAATATTCAGGAAAAAATATTCCCAGACCAATCAAACATGCAGCAGCTTTTAACTACTCCCTTTAGCTATCAAACAAGATAGTGTTCTTTTCAAAAGAGAAAACAGAATTCCATTGCAACAGCTAGTTATGCATAGACTTAATCGTATGGAAGAGTTTATAGTTAATTTATACGCCAAAAATAATGATCAAAGGACAATAACAACCAGCAGTAAATCCTGCTCAAAAAAAAAAAAGAAAAAAAAAGATTGCAGTGATAAGAGGAACTCTAGAAAAAAAAACCCAAACAAAACTGAGTAGGATAGGGACTTTTTTCTCCATTGTTTGGAGATTCTGGCCTAGTCAAAGAAATCCTGATACAACACATGCAAAAAAAAAAAAAAAAAAGCGAGAAATCCAAGCCAGGGACACGCATATGTGGAAATTTACATTTCTAGAATGATATATTTCACATTCTGAAGCAGAGAGTAATTAATTTAGAAATGCTGACATAACTTATGTCTCTTTGAAACATCACATGCCCCTAAAATCTGGATCCCCAAGATACATTAACCTGGATTTACGGGAGCTAGCCATCACCGTGTACCATGCAATGCATGTTAGCCCACCTTGGGGAAAAAAACCCCAAAACACCCATGTTTCTTCACTGCAGCACTGAGATGGTTATTGTTTCTCTAGTTCAAAGTAGCACTCTTTTAGGAACATATCTGTAGATCTTTGACTTGCCTTCTCTTAGGAAGCTGAAGGCAGTATTACCCAAGTACTGCAAAACAAGAACTACCAGCGATTGCCAGTAGATCCATGCTTGACATTCACCCACGCAGAAGCCAGCAGGGAGGAGCCCATCGCAAATCCCATGTCCAAGCCAGAAGCCTAAACTCTGAGATATCTGAGCTTTGTTATTCACACTTTTGATGGCTGCCAGGTACGGACTTCAGGAAAAAACCTCAGGTTAATCCAAACTATTGCAAATAAAATGCTGTAGCAATTTTACTGATGCCTTGAGAAAGCAGTTGTATTGAGAAGGGAAAAAAGGCAGGTAGAAGTCTCAGACATAAGGCAACTGCTCTACGCCACTGCTCGTTGTTGAAGGGAACCAGAATAGTTGTACACAAAAGATCTTTGCCAGAAAATGGTCTAGGAGGAAAACACGCATAAAACAACCAAATTAGGTCGAGAGTCTTTAGACCACATGCTGCATCAGCAGTTGGACGAAATATCTAGGTCTAGATTCTAGTTTCCCCAGAAACACACTTCCTTCTCTCTAAATTACAAAAATTAACTTTTTTCAGGAAGAGCGAAAGACAAGCATGCAGCTCACACCTTGCCTTCTCTTCGTAGTTTTCCAAGAGTGGTCACTATCAGCTTCGCAGTCCTGAATCTACTGGGGCAACGCAACAAAAAAAAAAATATATTTTTAATATTTATATATTTCTATATATATATACATATATATATGTGTATATATACACACACATATATACATAACCAAACAAGATCGGGTTTTTTAACCTCAGTGTGTTTTAAAAAGCCCTAACAAGTGGAGAAATCACATATGCAACTGGAAACAAGAAAAGCACTATTTTACCTTTCTCTGGCTCCAGCAAAACAAAACCAAAAACCCCCAACACGCCACCTTTCCCCTTTGCCCCCTCCTCGTAGCCCTCAATTCCTTCTACTTCTCTCAAACTCTTTCAGAGAAATGAACCCGGGGCTAAAATTTGCAAGTTTAAAGATACCCGAGCACAACCATTGAGACTCCATGCATAAATCCTACAGGGCATTCCACAAAAACAAAGCAATTCCTTACCAGCCTATTTGCAAGACAGGCACACATCATCACCCAGAGTTTATAAAAACTAAGATGCGAATAAAACGTATTTTTTTCGCCTACATAGGCTACAATCATTCTCACAGTAGATATTTCAGTTTGTTAAGTTCTATAACTTCCCACTGCTCCAGAACATTCGGGTTTTCAAAGTTTTTAAACCAGAGGATCGGAAAAGAACAAAACGAAGGAAAACAAAACCCAAGCCCCAGAGCCCTAAGAGGCGAGGTTCCCGGTACGCGTTTGCTCTGGCATGCGAACAAAGATCTGGCGGAGCCCGCACAAACCCCTCCAGTGCGCACTGCGAGCCCCGAGTTTCCGTGCATCGAGATCTCCCCTCAGGGCTCATCACACGGCACCGCGTTCCGAAGGAAACCCCCCACCCCGCAGCCACCGGCGCTGGGACAGTCTCACCCCGGCGACACCACACCGACGCCTTTCGTGGCGGAGGCGCCGCCGCCCTGGCTGGGTCTCCGAGGGACGCGGCTCGCCTGCCGCTAGTTTTCCTTCCCGAAACACGACAGGAAAAGGGAAGACGTCCTCTTAATTAGTCATGTGGCCACGTTCCACTCGCGGCAGGGGAATCTCGGCCCACCGAAGGCGTCACTCACTCCGAAGGCAGCGTAGCCCGCACCAACCGACACCCGATTCAAACCACAACATCCGCCTCCGCTCCGGAAGCGCGCAGCCAGCCCCGCCCGCACCCGCTGCATCGGCGCTCGGCCCTGCTGTCTGGGGGGAGGCGCGCGATCGCGGCCATCGGTGTTTGATTGGAACCGGATGGTACTTAAGGCTCCTGCCAAGCGAAAGTGTTCTATGATTCTTTGTGCAACGAGACAAAAGCTGGTTACAGGATGTATTTCCCACTTACATACACGTGTATAAATTTTCCCAGAAGTCTTATGCATGTTCCATTATTTTAATGGTATGAAACTTTGCAACAGTCAAAACTCATTACTTAGGAGCTGGTTCCAACTCTCTACTTGACCTTGCCTTTCAGATTAGTGAGGATTCCAAACAGAGGTGGTTACAGATGAAGAGACACCTGTTCAGCACAAAGCATACTGAGCACAAGATGTTACTGTCTTCAAGAAACAAACAGTGCCTGGAAACCAACGTTTTAAAGAAAACATGCTATTTGAGGGACATTCTGTGAAGCTTTGAAAAAGCCACAACTGCCTAGACAAAACTCAACTGCACTCTAGCCCACATAAAAATATTCCACTTTGAAATATTCCTCATACTGTATCAGGAAGCATGTTTGGACACAGTGAGAAATGCTGCAGTGCGCTGGAGTTCTTCAGCTAAAGCTGTGTATTTGACATTTACGCGGATGTTTCTCCACCTGAATGCAGCTGTAATGGCAGACTGCATTGAGAGGAAGCTGGATCCCGTAGCCTTTGGGATCTGGGCAACCTCTCCTTCCCTGCCTGCCCAGCTGGTCTGCTGCAGTCCCAAGGTGCAAGTGGTGGGAATGCTGGGCAAGTGTCCCCAGTGCAACACCCACCCACCTGCCAGACAGCCTTGGATGCAGACCTACCCCCTCATTCCCACCTACCCAGGCAGGTTTCTCTAGTATCTCTACAGGCCTGTATTACCCCCACCACTGGCAACTTGACTGTCAGACATGGAGTGTTTACAGTACCTATCACCCAGACACAAGCTGTCTCCAGTAGCTAGGTCCCAGACCACTTAACCTGTTTGATAGCTGCCCTGGCTCGAAATCTGCTAGTGGCACGTACAGGCAGAACAAGGAGCTTAGTCAGGAATGTGGTTATGACCTGGCTAGGCAAGTATCCCAACTAGCAGCTTGTTTATGCACAAGTGCCCTCTGGTGTCCCACTGCCTCTCTGTTTTCCTCTGCTTCTTTGTCCCAGAGTACCTTCATCCCACCTTTTCCCATCCATGGACTTTTCACTAAAAATCCCGTAAAGTATTTTGCATAATTATACAAATACCCTGAAATATCACATAAGAAAGTTGTTCTTTCCTGCAAGACTCGTGAAAATCTTCTTTCTCCCTTATCAGTTAGAAAGTTCGATTGAATCTCCTCAAATTTTGAGTGGTTCCTTCAATGACCCATAAGTGGTGTGAGATTTCTGGTCTTCAGTTATTATTATCTGGTTTTGGTTATCATTTGGTCTTCCATATCTGCTAGGGCTTAATTATTTCTATCTGTTGTCCAAGTCTTGTATATTAACTAGATGTTAATCACATATCCTCAGAAAAAAAATGTTATTCCACATACCCTTACATTTGCAAGATGTGTAGAGTATCATTCGCATCTGCACCCTCTCTGTATTGCTGACTGTTCTAATACATGAAAAGAAATGTCACACTGCCAATGGAAATTGTGGTCTTTAATGTCTTTTTTGAGTCAGGGTTTAAACCCCAGTCTTCTATATCTGGAGAATTTCCCAAGTAATTGTCTGCTGAATAAAGAAAGGACATTATTATTATCATAATACACCCATCTTTTGTAATATATACCATTATTTTCTTTGCTGTATACTCTTTATTTCCAAATACAAAATATTTCAGTCGGAGCTAGCTGATAGCATTCTGTTAGATTTTTTAAACTATTGTTATCATTCAGGAAAAGCCAAAATTTTTTTCTTTCAGTCTTTATCAGTTATTCATCTAGCCTTACCCAGAAGGGAGAAAAATTTCTAAAGGAAGAATTAACATTTGAATGTACCTGCATGTTTTGTTGTTTTGGGGTTTTTTTTTGACGGACTTATGGTTTCTTAATGAGGCAACTTCAAACATTTTTCTATATTTATGAAAAACTCTGACAAGTGATAGCATCCTCCTCTACACATCTGAAGTAGGGCAGACAGTCTAGAAGTTCAAATCGCATATGGAGATACTTTGTCGTGGCATAGCTTAAGCTTTTAGGACCCAACAATGATGACAGCATTTCATACTCAATTGACATTATTATATAAAATGAAAAGAATAACAAATCAGGTCATTATTCTTGAATTGCCTTAAGGAGAAACCAGTTTACTTAATATTTTTTTAATTTTTTTTTGAATAATGGACTCTCTTGGTTCCTTTGTTTTCACATAACACTCTGAGAAATACTAGCTCACTATTTACCACAAAACACAAGTGTTTCTTTACTAGTTCTTTCCTATTATCTTTTCTGGGTCTTGTTTGAATGTTTTGACATGAAATCACTTCTAACTGTTCTTGATGTCTTTTGAACTTAAATATACCACCTCTTGGCAGTGAGGTTTTCTTCACAAAGCAGCAATTTCAGGTCTCTTGGTACTGAGTTGCTCAGATATTAAACAGGTACGTGAGCAGCAGTTGTTAGGGATGATTTCTCCCTCTGTGATATGGTGTGGCTTTATGCTGCAGAGCTCATGCTGCAGAGCTCATCATCTGCTGCCTGCATTGCTATATTCATTCTAGGTCAGGAGCTGAATGTGTCTGTATAAAAGCAGTACCACTCTGTTCTATGCCTTGGCCTTTCAGACAGGTCATAAGCTAAATAGCTTATAATTCTTTCTTTCCAAGCTAGAAGTTTAAATTGTTCTTCTATTTTGATACATTTGAACACTGTGAACTGTGATTAGCACTCTATCGAGAGCAAGGCAATTGCATTAGGTAGATGAATCTTGGGGGAACAATTGCGATATTGGGGTGAAAATTATTACATGTATTGTATCTGTTATCCTTTCTGAACTTGAAAAAGCACCTAGAATTACCTTTCTACATGTCATGACCAGTTGTAGTTTATGTAGCTATGTTTTTTTACTTGCTTGTTTATGGAGGATAGTTTTTCCTTTTTCATCTTGTAAATAAGAGGGAGGAAAGCTTCCACTTGTCATCTCCAATCTAAATGAATAAAGTATATCCAGTAGGTGTAAATGTTCTGTTTTGCCTGAGTAGTTTATGTTTTGTTTTATGTTTGAAAGTTATATTCAAATGTCAGTAATACTTGCCTTGCAGACAGTATTTTGTAGGGTTCTTAAATGCAGATTTTGGGTGATGCTGATGATATTTCATGTAGTATTTGATTAAGATGCAAACTGTCGGTCACTATATCTTTTCAAAGACTACAATACATCCTGGTTTTTAAAGGACAGAATGTTGTTAGGTTTTTAAAGAAAACCGGTCTTAAATGGCTTCTTCAGCACTTCGAATTTATTTATGTGAAGAAATCACAGAATCACAGAATGACCCAAACTGGAAGGGACCCACAAGGTTCATCGTGTCCAACTCCTGTCCCTGCATAGGACAACCCCAGAATTTACACCATGTGTCTGAATGCATGGGTCAAATGCTTCTTGAATATTGTCAGACTTAGTGCCATGACTACTACTCTGGGGAGCCTGTTCCAGTGCTCTGCCGCCCGCAGAGTGAAGAATCTTTTCCTAATATCCAACCTAAAACTCCCTTCATATATCTTCCTGCTATTCCCTCAGGTCCCATAATTGGTCACCAGAGAGAAGAGATCAGTGCCTGCTTCTCCTCCTTCCTTTGTGAAGAAGCAGTAAACTGCTATGAGGTCCTCCTCAGTTTCCTCTTCTCCAGGCCAAATGGACCAAATGACTTTAGCCGCTCCTCATACAACTTGGTGACCCTCCTCTGGACACTCTCCAGCAGCTTAATATCTGTTTTATACCCAGTCTCAATTTCCTTTGTTAGTGATGTTTTGAATATTATTTACAACTAAGATGAATAAGACCCTCATAATTTTTACAGATCAATCTTTACACTCCAAAAAGGAAGCTGCTGTGACCTGAGTAAATTGTAGTAGGTTTTGGTTGTGATTTTTTTTTTTTTACGTTTTAAAAAAATATACATGATTTTAAAGAACTTTGAGTTTTACTGTGAGGCTAATTTTGGGTCCCCAGATAGTGGTATATCACCCTTCAGCACACCCTGGAAAACCTTTTATTTTCATCAGACCCAGGAAAGACCAAAACAGTTCCACTCCTGTGTGCAACCCAACTCCAAGATCCAGAGTGCTTGTTGCAATTTTGTTGGTTTGTCACACTTTGTCTCTCTTCAAAAGATTTAGATGCTAATTTCACCATGAAAGATTAATTCTGGAATCTAACAGAAGCAGAAGAAAAATGGTGATGGCTTCAGTGAACTCACTGCTAATGTACTTCACATAAGTAAAAAGCAGGAAGGTATTGGGGAGTTATCTACGTTTTGTTTGCCACAATAAGGAGTCAGGAATGGAAGGGCCTATGCAGTGTTTACATTAAGTCCATGGATAGGTGTAAGGAAAATACACCAGCCAAGGAAGTGTTATTCACTGGTGATAAAAGAGTATGTGTCTTGATTTTTTTTGCATTTGTTACTGATGATTTCTTTTGTATTTACAGAGAAAGGAAATTATTTGATGTTAGTTTTCCATTATTGATTCTCAAGTACTGAGATGCAGTTAAATTCTCAGCTCCAAAATGTCTAGACAACCCCCAAATCTTGATTATTTTAATGATTATGATATGTTCTTCACTTGAATTCAGCTATGTTGCCCTTATGTAAGCATTCTGTGCCTAATTTACTATCCTGCCATTCTACGGAGGAAGACCTTCTTTGCAGAAAGCAAGTAAGTTTTGTTGAGAAGTTTTCTCATAAGTGTTAACTCATTGCAGAAATTCAGAGCTGAAAGTCACTACCACAATCCATGATTAACCAGACTTCTCACATTCTGCAAATTGCCTGAGATCTGAAAATTGTCTAGACAAAGGATTGAAAATAGCAGGAGATTATTTAGTTCCTTGACCATATTCTTTTATCAGATCACTATCAAGGGAGTACAGCCTTTATTATTTTCAGATATGCAAATAGTTACAAATAAAGAATTTTATTTAAAAATTATTTTTTTTAAACCAGAAGCATGGAAAATTATTCCTATTAAAAAATCTATTCTTCTGTTTAGGGTTTTTTCCTTCCTCTAAGGTATGAGTGTAATAGGAGAGGGTTCTAGTATATATAGCTATAGGATCACAGTATTAGAACTGCGCACTGAGGACCACCTCTGGGGTATAATTTAAAAGGCAAACAGAAAAGTGGCAGTACCCGACCTTAGTCTTTTAAATGTATTAATAAATCTGTGTTTCTTGCTACTCTGCTGTATCACTTATTATGAAAAATAGAGTACTGTATTTAAGTTCTGCATTTATTGCGTTGATCTACATCTTATTTATGAACAGTCAGAAGAGAAGTGAATGGCTGCTCACGTCAAACTACATATCAAATGACTCATATCAATTATTAGGTACTGTAGAGGATGTAATATATCCTAAATGACTGATCTTTTGCTAGCCTGCAGCTGAGTGGGATATGAAGACCTGAAATCATCCCTTGTCTGCAACACTTGCAAACTGGAAAAGAAGAACTTTATGTCTATTTTTTATTTTGAAAATCATGCCTGGTAAGTATTCTGTGGGATTCCTGCATTTGTCCAGAAAATTATTTCAAGATGCAGCAGCTGTTGACAAGGACAGCATGGAGAATACTACTTTGTCCTGGAAGCAGTGTAATGGCTTTGGATAATGAGTGCTAGTAGCTAAGAACACCTTCAATCCAGTGAGTTTTCATTAGTACTCTTACCAAAGGATTTGAGTGGGAGAGGGCTTGGCTGTACCAATTCTGTGAATCAACTGTGGTTGATTAAAACCAGCAGAGGGTTAGTTAGTTTTTTTATTGGCATGCACTTTTTATACTGCTTTTAGGGGAGAACTCTGTTTGCCAAGTTTACTCACTCAAATCTTTGGTTAATTTCACATGTGAGTACTTTCAACATTCAAATTTTAACCCAGTTCACTATAGTGTTAATCCTTTGCTTGGTGTCCTAGGTGTTATGGCTGGGCAAGGAGTGTCTGACAAGGTAGTGATAGTCTGATCAAGCTAGAGTCAGTAGTTGTCATTTTTGTTGTAAAAATAGAAATAAAAATTAACCTTGTTTGACATCCACACTCCCTCAGAACCCCAAAGCCTTTACACTGTTAAAACAGTCTTTAGTTCCTTTGATTCCAATCACTATGGACTTAATTTTCCTTTCATTGACTTTGAATAAACATGTGGGAGCCTGGTGTATACTGCTTTCCAAGTCTGTCAGACTTCATAAGCAGAGTTACATTTTAATTGAGGAAGAATATCCAAAATAACTTCATCTGAATTAAATACTTGTGGAAAATGATAGTTATTGCCCTGGGGGCTTTACTTCGGTCATTTTCTGTGGAATAAGATAGATCACTGGGGAGCAGCAGTGTAAATGTCTGCATGCCATACTGCCACTCCACTCATGGGGCCTGAGTAAGAAGATCATGTTCTGGAGTCAGAGTCTTTATATTGCCTCAGCAGGCTAGAAATATGGTTACTTGGGATAAGGTGGTGGATGCAGTGATATGGCTTCCTCCTCTAAGTTATAAAAAGGAAAATACTATTTCATTTCATATGTCATTGCAGAATACCAGTCATTACCAGTTTGATGTTGATCTGAGACAAAAGGAGCCAAGGAAGTAGACTCTACTTCTCTCATCCCTGTGAGACCACTTTGAGTCGAGTGCCTGGGGCAGCTGACATTCTTTCCCACATTCTGGCACTGGTCAAAATTGCATTATTTTCCCCTGTCTCAGCTTCCCTAGTTGCAGTGTATAAAAAGTCATGTTTACTTTCTTTGCAAGATACTTTACACACTGTTCTTGGAAGAGATGTGGACATCACTACCTTTTGATTTTCCTAAGATTATAATTTATATCCCTAAGCATAGGTTTAAAAAGTGATATACTTTAATACTTTAAAAAGGCTAAAAGCATTTAATATATCAATCAAATGGATTTCTGTTGTTATCTATTTTTTGTTGAAGTGTAAAAAATTAAAATCAAAGCTTGGAATCGAGTTCCCTACTGAAGCGGAGTTGCAAGTGAATATTACAGAAAATCACCACTAGATGGAGTAAATTATTCTCTAAATTATTCTTCATTGCTTTGGATCTAATAATGTTGAAAAATGATTATGATCATTGAGTTGCTAAGTGGAGTATGATAATTTAAGTAGCTCACCTGTATCTTGCTATAATTACATTATCTGTTCTTTAAGCTTTACAATTGTATGATTTTTTACCTCATCCAAAATTATTTTTTTATACTTTCATGCTAAAACCAATATTTTAATAGAATTATTTATCAGACTTACAGCATCCTGTATCAGTATTTGCATCCCCTATTCAGGTCTCTGAGTTATGATACTCTTCAATCCTGTCATTTCTAAAGGTAAGTTAAATTCCAGTGGTTTCATCCTTTTTAGTAATTATAATTTGATAAATATGAATTGCCACACCTACAATTTTTGGCTTATGTTTAAATAAAAATACTGTTATGCACTTTTCTGAAAAAACAATTTAGAAATCATCAACAATGATGAAATCCCAGCTGTTAGAAGTAAGCTATGCTAAATTTACAAGCACAATGATTCTTCTGTCTGCATCTATAAACCTCACCTTAGACCAGGATTGTATTAATTTCACATGTCATCCAAATGGAATTGTAATGTTTTTTTTCATGATTTTTTAAGAATAGTCTAGCTTCCTTATTTAAAGATAACTAAACAAACAAAAAATTAATTCATTTTTATTTAGTTTTTTAGATGTGCCAACTTTCTTCCCATGGGCCATTACTAACCTGTCATTTCTGAAGTGCAGAATATACAACCATTCTCAACTTCTTCATTTTCTGAGATTTTTGCCCTGTAAAACCCACCCTTCATTATCATCTTTTGTACAAAACAAAAAAGTGAGAAGACTTCCATTCAACAGCATCGCTCTTCTTGGGCTACAAGTAACAGGCAGATTTTTAGTAATTTGTTGAAGAAAAACATTTCATTACTGGCAAAATAAGCACACAGCAGAACTTAAAAGGAACTCTTACTATTTAGTGAATATAATAACTAGTTTACAACTTTTACCAGTGCTGGATGTCTTCAAACAGAGCTCTTAACTTAGTTTCTTCTGTTGATAATAAGAAAAAAAGTAATAAAAGGAAAAATCTCTGACACTTAATGCTTCTGTTGCTAGGCAAATTAGTTAATGACCTCAGGGTATTGCTTTTACTCCACTTAATATTCATTTATATGAACAAAGGAATTCCTTTGTTAGTAAAGAAATGTTAAGTGTCTGAGATTTTTCCTTATATTATTTTCTTTTTATTAATGATACTAAAAATAGAAGATAACAATTTTGGATATGTATACTACATAATGAAAAACCCTCACACAAACAGAAAAGTATACGTTCTTTAATTAATATGGAAAAACAAAATCTAGTGTTGTCTGTAGCTATACAAAATCATAGCTGTTTAAGCAAAGCAAATGACTTGCTTCTTGTTTTAAACTATCCTCATCAAAGAGCAATACTGAAAAGAAATTAAGAGATCTATGTGAATCCATTACTTGCTTGCTTTTTGTCACTTTGTATTTAGTGAAAAACATAAACAAAACTGATGATTAAGAAAAGAAAAACAGAATTTTTTTTGAGCCAAAAGCCAGTGTTTTTTTGTATATCTAAAATCTGAGCCTTGTTATTCCTGAATAATATTACTGTAGAACTAAGAATATTCAAAATCAAGCCTATCCATAGGTAGCTTTTTCTATTCAGGTTGCTGAAAAGACAGACTGAGAATTTATCTAAATTCTACTAATTATTTTTGGTTAAGTGTTGTCCAAATCACAATTATTTATTAAATTCACATTCTTTTTATCAACTACTGCTGTTAGGCCATAGGTTTAAAAATACACAGTACAATTACTTTCATACATAATGATGTAGCTAAGACTTTAATAGTTTGTGGTGTCTTTTCACATCCGAAAGAGTAAATTGGTTTGTGCAATAATTGTATTGAAGAAAGGTCACATGCTAACAAGTGAAATGAAATGCATTAGAATTAGCAATTTATATATAAGCTTAATTTTCTAAAGTTTACAAAGATTATTTTTAAACCATATGTAAGCTCAGAGTCAGCTATACTGTGTAACTTAGGATGTAGTCATCTCTTGGAATAGTTCATTTCACTGTCCAATTAATTTCAGAGTTATACTCTATGGATTTGACGTGTTTGCTTTATGTATTCATATCTTTTATCAGAACTTTAATGGCTTACTAACCCCCACTTATGAATAATTCTTTTTTCCTTTGTAAAACTGGAAGGATGTGGCAGAATAGAAGCAAGAAGATTTTTTACACCTCCTCTTGTCAGTCTGAATGATTCACTAGTCATGGTAGGCTGTATGCTCTATATCAATACAATTAAATAATCAGTACCTGTAAGTTAAATCACTTTTCCCACCCACTAGTAAAAATATGACAATAAAGCTATTCCCATTATAATTGTCTTTTTTCATTGAAAGCAATTACATATAGTTTTGAGACTACAGCTACAAGACATAAAAAGATACTGAAAACTTTTTCTCTGTAGGTAATAAACTAAACAGGAGAAAAGATACATTTCTGTACAAGTACAATATGTAATTTTTACAGGGACAAGGCACTGAGAGATGGTGAAGTATCTTTTGTTTATTTAATTGTAGCCCCTGTAAACATCATGAGGGTCCTAAGCAAACAGTATTTTTTACTTAAGAATTAACTACATGATACAGTGGTTATGAAATGAACATATATGGTTTTAAAAAGTGGAGCATTGTTTTAGCACTTGAACTCATTCAGTAGGAAGATACTTAGCCTTGCTATGAGTTGTGTGTCTAGATCTTCTAATAACCTGCATTTGGTCTCATAAGCTTGAAAGCTCTCCTAATTTGAGGTAAAGCCTATGGTTGCTGTATTAGATTTCCATTAGAAACACAAGTGGCAACACAATTTTTTTTCTCATTGTTGAAACTGTTCATCTAAAATGTGATAGCTATTGCTGTAGTGTAAAAATAACATTATGATTAATCATAGAATCACAGAATGATTTTGGTTGGTAGGGACCTTAAAGATCATCTAATCCCACACCCCTGTGATGGGCAGGGACACATCCCATTGATTCAGGCTGCTCAAGGCCCCATCTAACTTGGCCTTGAACACCTCCAGGGATGGGGCAGCTGCAACTGCCCTGGGCAACCTCTTCCAGTGCCTCACCATTCTCATGGTGAAGAAATTCCTCCTTATGTCCAGCCTAAATCTTCCCTTCTCCAGTTTATAGCCATTCCTCCCCATCCCATCACTACATGCCTTTGTAAAAAGTCCAGCCACAGCTTTCCAGTAGCCCCTTCAGGTACTGGAAGGTTGCTGTAATTTCTCCCTGGAGCCTTCTACAGGCTGAACAACCCCAACTGTCTCAGCCTGTCCTCATATAGGAGGTGCTCCAGCCCTCCTCTGGACCCGTTCCGACAGCTCCATATCCTTTTTACGTTGAGGATTCCAGAACTGGACACAATACTCCAGGTGAGGTCTCAAGAGAGAGGAATAGAGGGACAGTATCACCTCCCTCGACCTGCTGGCCACGCTACTTTTGGTGTAGCCCAGGACACTCTTAGCCTTCTAGGCTGCGAGCTCACATTGATGTCTCATGTCAAACTTCTCATCAGTCAGTACCCCCAAGTCCTTCTCTGCAGGGCTGCTCTCAATCACATCATCCCCGATTCTGTATTGAAACTACGGATTGCTCCAACCTAGGTGTAGGGCCTTGCACTTGGCCGTGTTGAATCTCATGAGGTTCACACAGGCCCACTTCTCCAGCCTGTCCTGGTCCCTCTACATGACATCCCATCCTTCTGGTGTGGCAACTGCACCACTCAGCTTGATGTAATCCGCAAACTTGCTGAGGGTGCACTCAATCTCACTGTCTGTATTGATATGAAACATCACTGGTCCCAGTGTGGACCCCTGAAGGACACCACTTGTCCTGGATTTCCAGCTGAACATTGAACTGTTGACCACTGCTCTCTGAATGTGACCATACAACCAATTCCCTATCCACTGAATAGTCCACCCATCAAATCCATATCTCTCCTATTTAGAGAGAAGAATGTTGTGGCAACCATGTTGAAGGCTGTAATAAAAATTGGTATCTCTGTACTAGTGGCTTTCCTAATCTAGTCTAAACTATTTCCAGGCGCCATGAAAAGTCCAACTCACTGTTTTGTTAATTTGATTTTAACAGTGCCTCAAATAAATAGTGAGAAAACAGGACTGATCTGTGTGGGTCTATATTCTACGATTCATACTCTAGAGGTAGAAAGGCCAACCTTAGGCTCTCTACATCTTAGATATGCTGATAAAAAGTAACCCCTACCTTTTGTTGTGTTTGAGTAATGAGTACCTAAATAATGTGGCTGAGCTCTTTTTGGCACCATCAACACCAGCTTATAAAGCAAAGCGTTTCAGGGAAACTCTAGGTATGAAATTTAAATGTTTAGTCTAGACAGATATGACAAGCATTAGTATTTTGAGGCTGCATGTAGCACTCAACATATGTATTATACATTGTCTTTGGTGATCATTATGATGGAAGAAGGATAATGAAAACTTAGCCATCAATGAAAAAAGGCTAGAAAACAAACTCCTCAATACATTGTTGTGCAGGAATGTTTCCTTTTGCCTTGTAAATTCTTGTATATACCTCTGTCATCCAAGAACTCTACCTTTTTACTATGAGAAAAGATTTTCGTTCTTCATTAGGGAAAGAATTCAATTTTGGCTTTTTAGACTTCCTGTCCTTTTGCCAGATTTAGAAGGAGCATGAATGTCTAATTAAAAGGCAGATGAGTTTCTGTCTCAATAACAAGTCATATTAAAGTTCCTCAGGCAGGAAAGTATTATATAAAGAAGTTACAGGGCAGAGCAAGCAATTTTGAGGAATATGTCTTGACGGACTCATTTTGTTGACTTGCAGTGAAATGAACTGCAGACTTTATGTACTGAAGTTTGAAAATAAACTTGATTTGGCATTTATCCATGAATCTTAAGCAAGTTACCTTTATTTTACAGTATAATGCATTTGTTGGCCATGTTCTTCACCTAAAATGAAGTTGTTACCAGTATGGTGACTATAGTGTAAAAAATATCATTGTGATTAATGATGTGAGAATTGGTTGATGGATTTTGCTGCAGCTGGTTTGTATGCTTTTGTGATGTGGATCTGTCTCATGTCAGGAGATGGTGTGCGGACAATCTTCAGACATAATTGGATAACCTAAATAAATATTCTTTGAGAACTTACACCATTCTTTGTCTAAAACTAGTATGTATACTAAAGGCAAATCCTGGCCAGCTTGCAGTAATGAAGGATGTGATTGTGATGGCAGTTTGGCTTGTTTGCTAGTCAAAACAAGGACAGTTCCCCAGCAGGAACAAAAAGCAAGTTGAGCTCATCAAGAGGAGATAATAAGGAAGGAGATAAGATAAAGAGCATCAGAGGGTTCTGAACACAAAGGAACTGTGATGTACATTTGAGAGTGGGTGATATGAGTTCTGTATATGGTTAACCGGTATTTCTTGAATATGTAACCAGCATTTCTCAAAATCTGTATGAATATACATGCTTAACCAGTATGTAACTCCTGTAACCAGCCTTTGCAATATACCTTTTTAGAAGGGCATCCAATTCAGAGCTGAACTGTAAAATAAAAATATTATTATCGTTGCTTTGAAGACTTTGTCCTTTTTAATATTATAGCAGTGAATGAGTTTCTCACAATGAGAATTAGTATCTCTGAACTTGTGACTTCATTAGTCTATTCTGAACTATATCCAGGCACCATGAAAAGTCCAACTCACTGGTTTCTTAATTTTATTTTAACAGTGCCTTAAAGAAATAGCGAGAAATTTAGAGCACACATTTAAGAATGCACAATATGTCTTTACTGTTGGTAGAGTCATAGGAAGGGAATTGCCACAATAGTGGCATTATTAGTACTGATGTATTGTGAGAGATGGTACTTTGAATGAAGGAAACTTTTTTTTTGGCTAGACAGTTAAGGCAACAGCAAAAGCTAGTGGTAGCACTTTTATTACAGAATTCGTGGCTGATCTGAATTGAATAGGCAGAGTTAACATACCTGATAGATTATTGTTTGAGGATGCCTGTGGACTAATCAGGTAGTACAGCACTGGTTACTCCAAGACTGCAAAATGCTTCCCTGCCCTTCCCCCTCACATTTTCTGCAACACAGTTCTGTTTCCGAACCAACTAGCTTGTATAATGTCTTCTGAGACTCTTAAGGGCCAAACCATTCATATACACACTCAAAGTCTTCAGCATGCCCTCAAGGCCTTCTTAAACCCTTGAGGGCCTGTGACATACCACATAACTACAGGTATCCTGAAGTGGCCTTTGTTCCTCTACAAAGGCATCTCAAAAAAAAAAAAAAAAAAAAAAAAAGCCACATATAGTGTTTTGTAGGAATGAAAATGTTTAGAATTTCTGTTTTGTCTATCACAAATGATACCTGGTGGTATTTCAGAGTTTTCTCTGCTGAGTTTCTCACCCATGCTTCCAGACCAGCAGCAATATTCATGAGTTTTATGTCATCTGCTGTGCACTGACCATACTAATTGGAATAAAAGGTCTTGTGACAAGCAGACTCATGGGAAAGTGAAGGATGGCCTGGAATGCCACAGAGAAGTCTATTCCCACAGCTGAAAGCTGCTTCTGACTTTTTCTTCTCTTTTTGTGTGTATGTGGAGAAAAGTGCTTTTCCCCAGACTGATACCCATGACTAGGCTACCCTTTGACACACCCTGGGAGGAGGCAGGAAAAAGACCTCTGCTCGGTTCGTCAGCTATTACTTTGCAGAGTAGCTTAACAGGTACAAAATGTAATTGAAACCTGCAATTAATCCTGACTAATAAAAAATATTATGATTGGGTAGGGGTGTTAGATATGAAAAATTGTTAAAACAGGTTATTTAGAAATGCTGGCAAGATTTGCTGGAGTCGAAGCTCCAGAGGCTTGGGGCCGTGGGGTATGCTGCCTTTTGAAGCCACAGACTGGAGCAGTATATGAGTTGCAGCTCTGGTGATCTATTCAGGTCATGTATGTGAAAGTCTGACAGACCCACTACCAGGCCTAGGCATACATTCTTATTTCATTTCTTACTATACTACATTCTGCACTGATGTGGAGCGTCCCCCCAGCAGGGTTGTTACACCTGTGGCAGCATGGGTATCCCAAGATACCAGCCCTAAAACCACAAAAACAGGCAGGATAATGAATGGTAATTAATTTTGTGAGTGCAGTATTATAAGCTGGTCAAATGGCAGCAGGTATCTCTTTCCTTAATGTGGGCAGATCTCTGTAATATCCAATTTCTTTAAGTGGTTTAAACTGAACTTTGGTCTTGGGACAGTTTTGGAAATATTTGTCATGATTTTTCCAGTATTGGGTGTAAGCCACATTTACATCAGTATGTGACTCATATCAGCAATTAGATTGTTACTCACACAGTTTAGTGAGCACTCTGCTTATAATATCTAAGTAAACTATTTCCTTTCTGAGACAGAAAAGTACTGTGAATAATTCTGCTATGCAATTTCTGATTCTGTTGTGTAAGTCTTTGAAGCAATTCTTCTGATTTAATTATATATCAGGTATTTCTCCTGATGCTTGCCAAAACTCAAGGCAAAACTCAATCCTTGTACATTTGAGCCATATTTTGTATGTATCTCTCTACTTTTTGTTTATTCAAGAGTTAATGTAAGCCAGAGGATACAAATTAAGTTTTTAGCACAAGTGTTGACTGATTAGTTTTCCAAAAGAAAGACACCAATGGTATTATATATGGTTTTAAGATGCATAGCACTGGTGATATTTATGAACACATGGTAGGTGTGCATAAATTAGTATGTTTGTGTGCATGTAAAGTGGCATTTTATTGAAGGATCTGAGGTGGGTTGTCATGGAGATTAAAAGCATTGAAATGTTATTCACTGGTATTATTTTTGTTTGCTGGGCATAAGGATATTTGTTGTACTACTTTGAAACTAATTTTAAAAACAATTGCATTTTACCTGTATTGCAAAGACTATTCTAGCAGGCTAATAAGGACCAGATGAGTCCATTCAAACTAAGGAAAATAAACTGTGATCTGGTTTTGATCAATATTACAATTTTAATTTCTAAACCATTAAGATGCTCGTCTTTTAACTGGGTAGTGTTTCAGGCTACTTATAAGGTGGCAGAAAATCTTCCCCAAATCTTCATATCCCTTACCAAGAAAAAATAAAGTTCTAGTCACTGGTAAATGAAAAGATTTTCTTGAGATGGAAATTATATAGACATGAAAAGCCTAAAGTATGTTTTGCTAGCATTTTCTTTTGCAATTTTATATACCTTGCCAGCTTTCTCTGTATGGAAATCATGGAATTTTCTGATCTTTTTCCTTAAGTAATTAGCATAAAAACTTATATACAAGTTTACCTTTGAAGAACATTGTTTTCTGCATGAGATCTTTGATGTGCTGCCGTTAGTATGGTTGTTTTTTTAACCAATAAATCAATGAAAATGTTGCAACAAATGCTGCATACATACACAACATCACACACACACTGAATGAGTAATACAGTTTTCATAACAGACTTGAAGTGATGATTATTAACTAGAATTATATATATTTATATTTAAACTGACACTACAGAATTCTTTTGAGTCTTGACAGATATGTGGAATATTTAAATGGAGTAATTGTAGTTACCAGACCTCCTGGGATTAACCTGATGGAAAGAAAGTGACATTTTGCAAAGAGAAAAATGAATTTATAATGTGGAAAAAAGCTAAAAATAAGGTTATGGTGTGCCTGTTTATAACCATTCAGGAGGAAAATATGTTTACATCGAGTCACTAACGTTGTAGCGATATACTTGATTTACATTTAATTGTAGAGGGGCTTTGAATATAACTTATTTAGTTCTATGTTTCCTGAAACGGAATTAACCAAACTGACAGGAAACTTATCAGTTATTTTACTTTTGTTACATTTTTGTTTAGGAGTTGATTCTGTGCTATTTATATTTTCATCAGGAATAGCTCTACTAAATTTGACATGCTCTATACCAATACAGAAAAACCAATATAGAACAACTACATCCAAAAGTGAGCAAAACAAACCTCTTCATTTGTGACACAAACGACTTCACCTATTCTCTCAGGCATACTCAGATTTTCAATTAGAGTAGTTTCTTCAATGACAAATGCTGCCTGCTGAGCTCTCCTGAACTGGGATAGAGTACAAGCACAGAATGATCACATAATTTAGGTTGGACGAGACCTTTTGAGGTCATCTGGCACCACTCAAAGCAAGACTTGCTTAAGTAGGTTATTTAGTATCTTGCCTGATTGAGTTTCAGTGGTGATGATATCCTGACTTCTCTAGGAAACTTGTTCCATTGTTTCACTATGGTAAAAATACTTTTCATAACATTTAATTGGAATTTCCCATGTTGCAATTTTTATCCACCACCCCTCGTCTTATCATTATGCACCCTAGAAGGAGTTTGGCTCTGTTCTTCCATACCCTCCTAGGAGTTAGTTGAAGACAGCTGTAATTTTGATGAGCTCTTGCTTTTGCTTAGTCTTCTTAGGACTGGACAAATCCACTTCTTTTAGTTCCTTCTTGTACACCATGTGGCCCAGTGTGTAGCTAGTTCAGATAGCCAGTGCCCATGGGGATTGTGGTTGATTGCTAAAAGAACTAGAAAAATTCAGGATTAAGTGGAAAGAGACTGTTTCAGAAGAAGAAAGTAACTAAGTAGGAGAGAGATCAACTGCTCATTTAGGGACTTGGAAAGAATCAGGCATATGTCTAATACAACAGACACTATCCATAAACTGGAAAGGAAAACTAAGCCATAAGAACCTAAGAAACTACAGTTTAAGAGAAACATTACATTTATGGGTACTGAAATGACCTTAAATCATGTTCTGACTATGTACTAAGATATTATTTACAGAATAAATAAAAGTGTATAACAACTATATCTTTCTACGTTATAGAATTTTCTTTTCATCACAACTTTTACATTATTTATAATAAATATAATGTATTTTTTATTATACCATATTCTTCATACTTTCTCACCATCCTTTCATCAGTCAGGACACCATAGTAATTTTCTTCTCCTAAAAGCTCCAGGCTAATAAATTGATAATACATAACTAAGATGAGGTGAAATTCACACATGACCCTCCTTCTCTTTCTGTACATGCCAATTAGCATCTAAAATTTCTGGGTTTTGAAGCAAAAGTTTCTCCTGTTTTTCTCTCAGCACAGTCATTAAGTCTTTGCTGAAAGCTACACTTGCGCAGATAGTGTACCCACTACTATGCTCTTTGATCTCATTTTCCTCTTGCCCAGGCAGCAAAAGAGAATTTTAAAAAGTAGATTTGCACTACAAATTTCTGCAATGAACCATGCAACTTGTTAATTGCATATAAACATTTCCTCTCAAAACATTTGGGCAAGTATTTCTTGAAGTTAATTACACACAATTCCAGTTACAGAATGATTACCCTTTCACTGAGAAGTAACCATGGTAAATGAATGATAAGTAAAGCAAAAAAAACCTGCTAAAATGCAAAGTCCCCTTTAAAATATTTTATTCTGCCCTTATACCATCTTCTGTCTTCATAAGGATAGTGCCAGCACCTTGTAGTTCTGCATTAAGCAAAGGGTAAAATGAGTGGTTAATTCTCTTTCTTAGCTTTTCCTCAAGGGGAGAATTAAATGTGCAGTCGTACATTCTGTTTTGGGAGAGTTTTATTTTTTAATTTTTTTAGGAGATTTATGCAGAAGTTGCCTTAGCTGCAGAAAATTGTCAGAATGAAGGACTCGGGGGAAAGACAATTACAGAGCAGAACATTATTATGTATCCTAGTAACTATTCTCTTATTCCTGTCTCAGCCTATACAACCAAAAAGGGACAGGAGGAGGAATAAAGGCCTATTTCCCTATTTCCTCAGTCTTCATGTGATTCTACAAAGTGGTGCAAGTATTGAAATGTTTAACTGTTGGGAGCTCTGCTGGACATCCAGATCTTCTCGGGTGTGTGGAGGAAGGTTGATAGTGTCATCCCACCGGCACACTGTCCTTGGGGATTTCTTTCCAGGAGCTACACACAGTAGAGACAAGTCATTTTGGAAGAGGGACTGCAGCACAGGTCTTTGCTATTCAAGGAGAACATACTACCTACCAAACCAGAGGTGAAAGGTGTGTTTCTGAGTTCCTTTTATTTGAGACCACTTTCACAGATATTAATTCTTCATTGGAAATGAGAAGCTGGGCAAGTATGGGAGTCAAAGTCTTGAAGGCTGTGTATAGTTCTGTGTGTGTGACTGCCCAGCGCCTGTATATGAAAGAAGTTTTAACAAGATTTATGTCTTTTTTCCTTTTCTATATTCTATCTTTTTTTTTTGTATTTTTGTCTTTTGGATTGTCACTGTGAAGGAAAGGTAACATTGTATCAAATATAAATAAAATCTGTAGATAAAAGTTAAAAGATGTTTCCTTTTCCTCACTTTGTTCTTTCATATTTTTTCCTGAATATTAGGATAACAAAAAGACAAGGAAGAGAGGGAAATATTTGCCTAATATGAAAGAGAGTTACAAAATGAGCATTCAATTTTAAGAGAATGTCAGGGAACAACAGTACCTTATATTGCACTCTGAAAAATTGTAAAAGTACAAAGGTTCGTAACATATTGTAAAGAAAATTCTTCAGAAATTGCTCTGTTATCTTAGAGGTAGCAGACACACCATATGCTGTGTCTAGCAGTTGCTATGGCAACTACTTTTAAAATTTAAGCATGGGGAAACTATTGCCTAAAATCTCCATGACTTGGGGCCAAACCTTGCATGTGCTGAGCACCAAGGGGGAGTAAAAAGGACATAAGAGAAGTCTTAAAATACCTTTCTCGTTAGCTTTTGAAATTTTATTTTGAAATACTTATTTGTGTCACAACACTTCAAGCCCTGGACTCCTGAGAACGCAGAAAAAGAGATGTATGAGATGATTGCAATATCTTAAATTTAATATTGTGTAAATTATTTGCAATGAAAAACAGGAAAAACCTACTTCTTTTACATAAAAATTGTTATATTTATCTGAATGTCATATTTTTGCTGCTATTTTATGTGCTTGATACTTCTTGCCTAGAAGTCAAAGAACAGTAAAGGAAATTTCTTAAAGGAAATTCATGGGAAGATTAATAATTTAGCAGTATTTATTAAAAATTAGCATACACAGTTTTTTTTCTGTGGAAAAATATTTTCAAGCTTTGGCTAATGTTTGCACTATCCCACCAGCAGTCTGCATAATGCACTTCTGAGGCAAAAAAGACTTAAAATATAAAATAAGGATGCCTCTAAATGTCAGTGAAAAATCAGTGCAAATAAAATTAAGATTCTGTTCATCTTCACCCAGAAAGGCCATGGTACAATGAATGCTGTCATAAACAAGCATGCCACCTCAGTAACTAGATTTCTGTGATCAGGCTACATCATAAATTCTGTCTCAACCACAAGCCTTCTGCAGTGCCTCCTAGAGGAGTCTTAAAAGATGGGACACAATTTAGCCAGAATACAACAGTCGTGTACCTTAACTCCTAACAAAACTATCCATACTAATTGCATATTTGTCATGGAGTCATGGCCTGGAGTCATTCTGTAATGATCTGATGCAAAGCCACTGAAATTACAGAATCACAGAATCACAGAATCACCGAGTTGGAAGAGACCCACTGGATCATCGAGTCCAACCACTCCCACAAAACACTAAACCATGTCCCTCAGGACCTCGTCCACCCGTAACTTAAACACCTCCAGGGAAGGCGAATCAACCACCTCCCTGGGCAGCATATTCCAGTGCCTAATGACCCTTTCCATAAAAAACCTCATGGGATTGTCTCTATAGAAGTCCCCAGACCTTGTTTGAGGCACCACCCATGCTGCTAACCTTATATTGATACATATTTGATTAATCATTACTAAAAAAATCTCATATCGTGAGCATACATCATGTAACACTGGCTATTTAAAAGCATTTTTTAAATCATATTAAAAATCCTAGATTATATGAGAACCTTGAAAGAACGCTTAATTGGTCTCAAAAGTATTTATCCCATACTGTCACACATTAGTGGGAACTTTCTGTAAGTTCCACCTCCAAAATAACATATCATGAGAACTATTATCCTGTGATTCTGGCTCTTATAAACTGCCACAAAATTCACCAGAGAAAGAGTTTCAGCTTCAGAACTAGTGGAGGCACTAGTCCACTCAGTACTCTTGGAATGAATTCACTTATTTACATTGTAAAGAAAAATGTCTGTTTTAAATGCACCCTGTTCTACTACATGGATAATTACTCTGTCTTCCTTGTTTTGTCTGCTACTCATTGATAAATGCATCTTAATTTAATTTCTTGAAAAATACTTCAAAGGACAGGGCAATACTGACTTGCAAGTAATGTGATGTTGACTAGATTATGAAAATGGCAAATACATTTCTTATCTGAGAAATTATTAATATGTAGTGATCTGAAATTAGTTGCAGGGGTTGGAAGAAAGTGAGGAAAAGGCTTTTGTTTTTGGCTATCAATCCTGTTTATGTTTTGGGCAGGGAATTGCAGAAGGATCAGAACGGCGCTTAAGGAGATTTGATTTAGTCTGGTAGAACTAGGTGTTAGAATCACAGTTGGTATCTGGACCTACTATTAAAAAGGTTTTTAGCAATTTTTTTCTCTGCTGCTACATTCTTTCTGGGGAAATGTTGACCATTTCTTAATCACATTGTGACATATGACAAAACATAGATTCTGTATGACAACCAGTGACATTTTGCACTGTATCTGAACTGCACTGAATCACCAAAACACTTTCACAAGCCAAAGTTGCATCAAAAGGTTATAGACACTCTTTGATGGTTGGCAAGTGGAATCATCCACTACTACTTCTTTTTGGTGAAGTCATCATCACAGAGAAGTATCACTTGGAAATTGACAAAATATATGAAGAACTGCAATGTTTACATCCAACATTGGTCAATGAAAAAGAACAATTCTCCATCACAATGCCTACTGCATGTCTTGCAAAAGACTCTGCAGAAGCTGGATGAACTGGCCTATGAAACATTACCTCACCCAACTTCCTCACCAGATTTCTCTTCCACCAGTTATTTTCAAGCATTTTCAACATTTTCAAGCATCTCGACAACTTCCTGCAAGAGAAGGCTTTCCACAACCAAGTAGCAGCTCAAAACACCTTTGATGAACTCATCAGATCCAGGATTCTAGAATTCTATGCTGCCAGAATAAATCGACTTCTTTCTTGTTAGCAAAAATTGCATAGATTCTAATGCTTCTCATTTTGAGTAATAAATTTGATTCTAAGATGAGATATACTGCTTTAAGTTGATGGTTAAAAACAGCAATTCTTTTTGCTTCAGCCTAGTAGAAATGTCTAATATTTTCTTCGCAGTACATTTCTGAACAGGATATACATGATTTTGCCACAAATCTGACTATTCTGGATGCCACATTAAGGTATTTGCTTGCAAAAGCTGACCTGCTGCTGAGTATATGTTAAGGCACTGATGTTCACAGTATAGCTGATAGCTGGTGGAAATGAAATAATCTGTATTGACACATTTGGAAGTTTCACATCTTTTTCCACTTAACATGCTAACGTGATAATTGCTAGACTGATGATTTTTCCAGTGACACGTCTCCTTTTGTCAATATTTAGACCTGTGTATAGAAAGCTTATCTATCACACCTGGCTAATTTTCACTTAATTTAAAAATAAATGGAACATGTTTAGTTTGCAGGGTTAGCAGAACAAAAAGAGGTTTTTATAAACAATTTTTCTTGAAACATTCTTTGAAGGATAGAGAAAGAGAATGACAAAAAGGATACAAAATCCTGCTCAAAAGAAGCCGGATTTCATGAAATAGTAAATGCTTTTAATGATTAAACTAATTGAATATTGAAACCAATACTTCATTTTGCTTGCTATTTAATGCAAATAAAAAAAAGCAACATAATGCCAAATAAAAATAGCAACAAATACCCAATAAAACCACCTAGTAGAATACTCCAGGAGACATAAATTTTTAGCCATAGTGTTTCTGTGTCTTGCTGGACATTTGTTCACAGGGTGTAAGTATTGAATCCCAGGGCTTTATTGTTCAAGCAATTCAGTCAACTAGACTTCTATCACAGCTTTTGTTTGCTGTGTGCACTGTGACTTTCACTATTAGTGACTAGGCAAGAATTGGTTACCAGGGGAACATAGGCAGTAGTGTTTTGAGCATCCCAGAACTAGAAGACTGTATTAGACTTAGTTATTTCTAGCTTTGGTGCTTTTTCAGGACTGAGTTTCAGGAATGAGTGAGACCAGACTGATCTACAGGAATAGCCATGATTACTGTGGAGTGATTCACTTAACCATTATTCTGAAAGGTTGAAGTCACAACATTTCTTCTACATACAATTGTCATTCTTGTCTTAGCTCTGTTTTCACAAGTGTCTTGCAACTGTGTTCTACCTGTTGGAGGAGAAGATCTGTTCTCTTATGTGGAACAGCAATACTTCTGTGGAGAGGAGTGGTATTCACCTGCTAAAAGCTCTTATTCTATAAGTATTCGTAAATAGTTTTGCTCTATTGTGACAAACACTGATATTCCAGTCACATGATGGAGAATTCAGTCACAGTCAGTTTTCAATTACTCTGAAGGGCTATGAGATTTTACATGTGTTCCACAGGCTTTCCTGTGTTATACGTATGATATAGAGTAACTTTTGGATGTCCTTAAATTAGCTAGGGATTTTTTTCCAGATAATGAGAACCCACCTTTGGACTATGCATTTGGAAACTTCTGTCTTACAGTCTGAGGATGGATAGTGTTCTAGAAATATGCTACTGTGAATTTGCAACATAAACCTACGCATAAAAGAAGCATAATTCATGCTTTTTTTTACAGCAGGTCATCATTATTCCTAATCCTTCCTTAATGTTAGTTTGTTTCCAATATCACCCATATGTCATCTGAAAAAAACTTGAATCTTGTACATTTTTATGAAATCCAAGAAAGACTTTTTTTCTCCATGACTGCAGTCATCACAACAGCTTTGTCTTCTAGTTTTGTGCTTACTAACACTTCTGCTTTTCTTTGCATTGTGTGGTACAATTTGTGCTGAAATGTAGAAACCGACTGCTTTCACTGTGTGTCTGACACACTACTCCTTTGCTGAAAATCTCTGAAATTGTTTCCACGTGGCTTAGGAACAAATCTGGTCTTTGCCATTACTCATATTCTGTTTCAAGGTCCATTTATTAGTTTTTATTTAACAGACATTATTTTAGATATTATCTCTCAGTAGATGGTTTTACTTTATTCTTCAGATTCTTGTAGTTGCTTATGAAATTTATCATATTGCTTGTCTTCGATCAGATGTCAGGGATTCTGTATGCAGCTTTTACTGTGGGGTTTTTTTTAGCTCCATAGCCTTTACCATTATTGTGCAGGTCTTTAAAATCAGAAACATGGGTAAGTGGAAAGAAAATGTGCTTTTGCAATCAATAGTCTTGTTAGAAATATTCTCAATTATTCTGCCTTGCAAGCCTTGCGAAGGACTTTGCAAGTCTTTCTCATTTTGCCGAAAGATTATGTCGTAGCTTTCTGTAACCTGCAGACACAGCTGAATATCTGATTTCTTGAGTGGTAGTTTTTTTTTCCCACAAAAATCTGGAAATATTGCCTTCGTTTCTTTAAATTCTTAGGTTCCTATCCAGACTAAGAAATTCAGGTGGCTTATTTTTTTTCCAGTAAAAAAGAAAATTCACCCCATCCCATAAATCAGAAGTGTCAGAACATTTGCTGAAGGCTCATTACTTAAAAAGGTCAAGATTACAACAGATTTGTACCTTTTCTTATGATAGTACCCATAAAGTTCTGGAGCGATAAAACTAAACTGCAGCCCATGGATCCAACAGTGCTATCTTTCAGATTTTATTGGGGTCTTGTGATACATGGTACATTTCTCTGTGTTTCAGCTGCTAAATTTATTTGGATAGAGGGTAATCTGAGGATTTGTTTTAATAAAAATATAAACTCACAGAATCCATATTTCTCAAAAAAATTAACATATGATTTAGATTTTTACAAGAGGTTTAGAAATGAAAATTAAATATGATTCTAAAATGTGTTATTAAATGCATATTTTAAAATTATAATTTTGGTCCCAAAGCAAAAGACAGGGAGTATTTTATGATACATGAATGCTTGTGGCTGATGCTGATAATGTTGTGAAGCAGTTTTGCTAAATCGGTGCCATTTTTGAAGCTACAAGTTTCTGTATTGTTTTGTTCTTCTGTAGGTATATTTACACAGAAGGGGGGCATTAAGGCTACATAAAAACGGTGGAGACCAGCTTTGCTTTAAGACTAGTCAGTGTTATAATCACTCTCCACAGCTTTGGGAAACAAGAGTCTTGGTTTTTGCATTTAAATCTGTTTGGCAATATATACTATGTCTCCCAGTTTCTTGGCTATTTGTAGAATTTTCTGTATTCAGGGGATTTGAAATACTTTAAAACAAATTGAGCTGAATGGGGATCTTAAACCATTTCCTGACTGATGTGTCTTCTAGCCCTTAATGTGCCTTTCTAGGTCTTAGTTATTTCCTTTTCATAAAAAAATAATTGCTCTAAAAAATGTCTGCTTGGATTTCTTTTGCAAGGAGAGCTGAACTGAGGAGCTCTGGGCAGATTAACTGGACTACTTCGTTTAGTAGGCTCTCTGAGCTTTGAAGAATGCTTCAGAAGTATGGTATAAAGCTCTTTTTCTTCCTATTTTTACACAGGCTAACAACTTCCCAGTCTTTTAATTTGCTGTCCTGTTGCATTAGAATTCATTATCTTTGTGTTACAGTTTAGTAATTCTGTCTGAGTTTCTGTCCTTTCTCTCTTCTGAGTCCCTGCTGAAAATGGCAATACAAGTAACACAGCAGAAGCTTGTATACAGACAGGAGATATAATGAGAACAGCACTTCTCATGGGAATTAAATGCTGCATCACAGGGTTTCATTTGCAAATATCTGCAATGGAAAAACATGTTTAGAAGTGCATTCAGATTCACTATTTGGAGTCTCTTCTCTTCTGTACTATGCCTGCACTGTTCACATTATAAAACAACGGGTGCAGTTTGAGGTTGGTTGAAGATTAGATATGTAAATTTGGAGGAAACAAAGTCAGGGTGTGTTTTTAAGGTATGCTAAAGGCGAAAGTGACTTAGAATCTACAACAGAAGCACAGAGTAATTTAAAAATATGAATTGATAATACATTTACTTTACAAATGAGAAATATAAAGAAGGAAGGCTTCAAGTGACTTGACTTATCCAATGTTTGGCTAGATGGTGACAAAATGTGAATCTTCAGATGACAGTTCCCATGTGCTGACTTCTCAGGGAGATTATCACATTGACTTTGAACACACATATTATGTTCTGAGTGGAAAACCTGACCAGTCTTTTACCAGTCCAGAAGAAGTCTTTTACAAGATAATAAAAGGTCTGGAGAATGGATATGGATAGTTCATAGACAGAACTGCTTATTCGGTGAAATGGCTAGGTATTGTCATGACAACATGCAGTTACAGTTACTAACTGGAAAAGAAGGATATACGGTGTGGAAAAAAATATAGTGGGTCTTATATGAGGTTTGTTCCCTTTGACCTTCAAAGGATCTTACATCACTGTTTGGCTTTTTTAATATGAAACTTGGGAAAAGCTTAGAATGTCAATGTAGGTATGTTTTCTTTTAATGACAAAGAATGTAAAACTCCCAGAAAGGTAATCTTGACTTTCAAAGAGATCTTGTCAGTTCTGTTGATGTCAGTATCAAAAGAAGTTAATAATTATCTGAAGAAAACACCTTTCTCATAGTTACTTTCTCATACAAAATTTCTCCACTTAATCAGAGCAGCAGATCTGCTGGTGTATGTACTGTTCTCTTTCACTTTTGCAGTGCATTGTCTAAGTGCTACCAGGATTCATACAGGCACTTATAGCATTATACCTTCTCTGGCATGACTAAACTTATGCTTGATAGACTGCAAAGAGGAAAATCTAGTAGTTATCTTAAAGGTTTATTTCTTGTACAGTATAATTATACCAAAGGGGTGGGTTGTCTTTTTTTGCTATCTATAGGTCATGTTTGGCCTTATTGTGTATCATTTAAAGGGGATGATAGCAGATGTTGAAGGTGAACAGGTAACTTATGGAAAATTGTGAGTGAATTTCACTTCTGTATAATTGGTGTTTAGTTGAGAGAATGAAACCTTAGCATTATTAGTAAGTGTCATGAGTTCTTCAGCCAGAAAAAGCTCTGTTCTCTGGAGTATTGGTCCTGATTTTTATCTATACACCACTTCTAAGAGAGTGTTAACTTGTGAAGCCACTGGAGGACTTCCCAATGAGAGTTTAATTTGTAACTGAATTGCCATCAAGATCAGTTCTGAAAATCATCTAAATGATGAAAAAAAATGCCTTACTGCAAATGAAGCAGTGATCATTCTTTCTTTTCTATAAGGAATAAAAGAAATTCTAATACAGTGGTGCTCTTTGGATTCTCTTTAAAATTTCCTTCAGAATGCAATAGGATAATCCTGTCTACAACTTCCTTTGGTTGGGATTGTGCAGGATGATTCAGACAATGACATCTTCAATTCTACTCAACAGGAATTATCAGCAGAATAGTGCACAGCAACATTTATTCATTTATTTATTGTGTTCCATTTTAAAGAATTTTTTAAGGTCTTATAGCTTAAAAAGGCACGTCTTTTGCCCATTGTGTTTCTTTCAAAGCTGCATCCATGAAAAGTAAAAGGAGCTTGGAAATGCTAGAAATTCAAAATTTCTCACATACTAATTTGTTCTCCTTTGGATTTTTCATAAAGACAAATCAGGCAGCACATTTCTGTGCCTTAGTTTCCTCAGCTGGAGAAAGAGAGGGAAAAAAGAAGCTGTGCTAACTCCCACATATATTGGAAGGATAAAAGCATTTGATAGGCTTGAATTGAAAGCTTTACATGAGGATATTTACAATAACCAGTGCTTTACTTTGTCTGGCTTCTCATCAAAAGAAGCACAGGGTTAATTCTGGAAGCTAATTCTTGGAGCTACGTTGTTGTATAAGTCTAACCTTGGTATTATTCAGTGCTATGTTCTAAAAACCACCACACTTTTCCCCCCCTCTTTCTCTCTCTCTGCCTCTCTCTCTTTTTTTTTTTTTTATGAAATAGTGCTGCACCATAATTACAATTGCTGTAGAGGCAGGAGCTAAGCAATTAAACTCCCCATAGGTGTCCCATGTAATTGTTCCTAGCGAATCAGAAGATTAAACATGGCAACAATGCTCAGCACAAGATAGCCTAAACTCAGTTTTTCCTGCAGAACTGCAAATAGTAGCAAATCAAAAGACTGTTCTCCTTAATTACCACTGTATGAGGCATCAAGCTAAAAGCAGGCTCACTCTGTAATGTTTTCTATACAACTACAGTATGTACATACAATGCAAGCCTTTATGCACTGCCTGATAGACAATATTATATACACAGTTATTGCTAACTTTCATTTTACAAGGATAAATCACTGGTGAGCCTAGGACATTGGCCTCTCAGCTTCCCCAGCAAGCAATGTGTTGACTAACCTAAGGGAACAGCTTTACTTCCTGAAGCCAGCAGAGACTATTTATACTTAAACACATTTCTTCACAACTTACACCATATTGTATTAGGTGAGAGTTTGTGAGCTGGATGGGCTGCAATCTCTGTGAGGTTTGCAAGCTGGAACTTGTGGAGCACTTCACTAAGTTTACACATTTTCTCCATCTCTTTATTCTGAAATCAGCTATCCTGTTGATCAGAAGTCTGTTTGGGGCTTGAACTCAAGTCATCAAGAGTCAAAGAGCTGAAACAATAAAAACAATGTGGGGTTTAGGGGAAGAAATTGTCATTCTTGTACGTTAATGTAACATCTAGTGGTCTGATCAATATATTTTTTTTGTTGTTCTGAACCAAAATAAGTCTCGGTGCAAGCTGAAATATCTGTCATTATCCTCCCTACTGCTTTTGCCAGCATTTTATGTAGTTTCGCATCATTATTTCTTTAATCAGCTTTTCAAGTGCTGTAAGGCAGCAAGCTATCCTAGTAATGAGTTTCTTCCTATTGTAGGTTAACTGCTTGTTGAGATTTCCATTCAGTTGGAAAAACCATCTTGCTCTCTGACATGTTTTTACTGATTATCAGGGTTACTGGGTACACTGTGCACTGAATTTTAATTAGAATCAAGCTATATATTTTTAGTGAGAAAAATGGGAAGTGCTTTTCACAAAATCCTCTGGAATTCAAATGCAGTCTTTGAGGAGAAACTGATTCATCAGATTTACTGATTCACACATCAGAAGGAGATTATAAAATCAACTTTCTCATTTATGAAATGCTCACCTGAGCCATAAACAAAAGAAAGGAAATTGTGAAACTCCTTATTTAAATGTACAACTATTCATGTTGTTATAGTAAGTATTATTTTAATTACTGTACAAGGTCACCAGCTGGCAAGTGGATTTTAACTTTCAGCATAATATCTTGCTTTATCTGTGGATCAAAATAACTCAATTTCACTAAAAAATAAACTCCAAACAGTCACATATTATAAGGGTAGCTTTTTCTTTTTTAATTTACATTACTGAAAGATAATGGTGGAGACATAAAAATGGGAAAAATTAATTTATCAGTAAATTGCTTGAAGGATGGAAAGTGAAATAAGTCTAGGTAAGCAGATTTACACTGTTTTTAATACCAGTAACCAGTGATATGCGTAGTTTTAAGTTTTGTAAGTGTGTCAAAAAGAAATACACTTGAGCTGGAGTGCATCAACCATATGTTAATTATGGCATGATAGACAATTGCATCCACCTAAGAAACCTAGGTGTTATCTTTCCAGCCTGTAGTTATGAAATCCATTACTTCATCTTCTTCAAAAGATTGAAATTATTGTGTATTCCCTCAAATTATCACAGCTCAACCACCTGCGGAGAAAAAGTGAACTCTCTAAAGCAGGTTATAATTCCTTGTATTTGCCACCAGTTAATTAAAAGGTAATGTCCGTAATCCATATTTCCATTAGTAAAAGGCAGTTAAAAAATAAAGAGAATCATTAAGGAGAAGAGAATCATTAAGAAATACTGTAGCCAAGGTAACACCATGTTTTTGGGGCAATAAGATACACACCTTTTGAAACCATTTTATTAGTGATGATTAGTCTACAAACCCTCCAAATTCTCATGATATCTATTAGCATATTACCAAAGCAGATGCATCTATATTTATTCCTTAAAAAATATTTTAAACATTGCAGAATAGTCCAACCTAAAGGTGAAATGAAATGTAGAGTTCTTTCTGATTTTCATGAGGTGATAAGCCACTGTTAACCTACAAATGATGGAAAGACAGTAAATGAAAAATATACTAATGAACATGTTGCAGTGAAACTCTCTCGATAACTCTCTATGTCTGAGTCTATTTTCCTTCAAACATGGCCCAATTTGTGATTGTTTGCATAGTTATTAATAGTTTAATTTTATTAGTTCACTGCAGAAAAACCTGATTTACATCTTGTGCAATTGATGAATCAGGCTCAATCACATACTCATCTCCATTACTTGAATGCAGCATTGAAGGTGACTCCAATATGTCTTTGACACTGACTTACAAAAAGCATTCTGAAAATACAGATTTAGTATTGTGACTTGGGATAAGTAGATGGCAAAAGACAGAACTTCACTGCCTATTGCAAAATACATGGGATGACTTAACTCTGATTCCAGTGACACCATAATTAATGAACTAGTTTTACACTACTGTAAACTTTAGAAATGTAGCCTGTAGCCATTTGTTGAAAAAGGTAATCTTGCAAATACAGAAGGAATATTTTAGGATGGGAAATAGTCTAACTAGTGTGCTGAATAGCTATGTGGGAATTTGCTGCAGTAATTACCGTCCTATCATTAATGACAAGTAATTGCTATAGCAACCCCACTGCCACCTGTCTCACACGCTCTCTCTTTCAAACACTCACACACATACATAGACACACACACATATACACACACTCTCTCATATACTCTCTCATTGCATATTCATAGTATTGAAACAAAAGCAGAAAAGCCAGTATCTTAATGTCATTTATTGAGTCACTGTTTTTCCTAATCAACAAAATATAACCTCTTCCTCCTCTGCCAACTCCTCATAAATATTTATTAAAAATAAAATGTTTGTGTTGTAGAAAATAGTGCTGTTCAGTCAGAGTATCTCTATTCAACACTAATTCTCTGAGGGAGAGAAAAAAGAAATCTCACAGCTTGATTTCTTTTTTTACTTTATTGCATACGCCGGGCCTGAGACTGATTTCGCAGATATGCATGTGAATTCTAACAAAGACAACCATCTAACATATGTAAAACTGGTTTGATATTCACAACTGGGGTGGCTGAGATTAATTCTCTTTCACTTAGCCACATCAAAACCCACCATGTTTTCTGAGGCTTTTCTGAGCAATAATATACCTTTTAAAGTATTGCTTTACTGCATGAAAACCCTTCAGAATTTGTACACAATAATTTTATCTTGCTGGTAGTGGGTGGAGAATGAGGAACAGACTGGTTATCAAAGTTTCACTATGGCACCATATCTAACCTCCCTAGTCTTCTATTTTACTTCTGACAATATCAATGGAACTTGACTGAAATCTTAGAATAATCTACAAGAATAACAGTTTCTTTTTATTTGAAAGTACCAGAAATTCACTGTTCCCTATGATTAGGCAGTGAAAGAAGAGGAGAGAGCTGTTGCTGAGTCTTTTCTTCTGCAGCTTACAAAATGCCAACCTTGCACCTACAGTTACAAGCATTCTTCATAATGCGATGATCCTCCTACATCAGCCCAGGACATAAAATTGGCTAACAGCCTCATCACCACTAGATGTCATCAAAATACCAATAAACAGAGTTTAGATATGCAAATTTAAAACCGCTAGATCTCCCTAACCCTAACACTCAACGTGTTCTGATGTGAAGATGAAAGAAAACAGAATTTAAAATATGAAAGAACCGTAAGGAAATGCAGGAACAGCACGCCTTGTCCCACATGCTTATTCCACTTCTTTTGATCAAAAAAGAGACCATTCATATTTTATTCTTAATATACATATGTTTTCTTAAATAAGACACAGATTTTTCTCATTCTGCTAACTCCATCTAAAAATAACTCTGCCCTACTATTCTTCATGCTGCTCAGGAAGAGAAAGGAAGTATCTAATGAAGTACAAAGGTATTCAATTTTTTCAGATAAACAAACCATAAAGAATATTATTCTGGATAAAAGTTGGTTTAAAAAGTAAATATATGTAATGTTTTAATGGAGATAAATCTTACTGATTTCATTGTTTTGTTGAATATAAAATTTATTTAAAAATTCAGATCAACTAAATGGTAGTTTTAATCTTAAAATTACCTTACAGACTTTTAATAAAGGCATTGGAAACTATGTGTCTCCTTAAAACCACAGAAAACTCATTGCGTCTGCTAGCAATCTACTTTATTTATGTGATTTTGAAACTAATAGGAGGGAACCTGTTTCTTATCAACTCACTATTTAGTGTGGAGTGGTTTGATGGTCATACAAAGCATGGGTAGAGTTTGGCTTTCAAGAAGGAAATACATGTACTGTCCCTTATACTATGTCTCATCTATGTCTGATTAAATTATTCATTCTTTTTCTGATGTTCTATCTTAAGATGATATGACCTGTCAAAATAAAGGGTTTAGAAGCAGAAAGTAGTAGTCATTTCCCAGACGTGTGAGTCCTTCTGTGCTAAATCTTTAAGCGGTATATATTAATCTAAGGGAATTGTTGGTAAATTGTGCCCTCTATTTTCTCACCCGTATGTCTTGAACCATTCCACATATTTGAGGATTACATGGCCACATATACTGCTAATGGGAAGTTTCTCCTTGTTAACAACCAGGAATATTTGAAGACAAATTAGCAAAACAAAAAAGAAAAGCCTGCAAACATGTAAAACATGAAATGTGGTCTCGAAAACTTTATAGTAAGAGCTATGTAATAGCTTATGATGAAGAGGAGACAAATAGGACTTTTTATTGTCCATCAAAAATATTATCGTTTGATGAAAGACTTGCAGGAGAGAGTGAGTAAGCGCGCCACCAGTGCTCATAAGTGTCAAGGCTGCATTCAGCTAGTGCCCAACACCATGATGCTCTAAGGGCTTTTGGTAACTCTGCTCTATTGTAAGTTGAGAATTTTTAGCATTTTACAGAAATATCTGTCTTCTTATGGATTCAGGACCCTATTTTGAGTCCTTCAGAGAAAAGAATTCCAGAGGTTTCCCTGAAGCTTGCTCTTAGAAAATAACAACTCACTGCATTATTTCTGTGCTTAGTTCAGCCACCCAAAGAAATTAATTTTACTTTTAGCAACAAAAGAGGCATTTATACAGTTTACCTCCTGAACACCAGTGAGCAACTAAAGACGAAAACCCGCAAGAGTGAGTGTTAAAAATCTGGTCACTGCTTGAGACTCAAGAGCTTAATAGCATATAAATTTCTTATTTCTGCTGCTTAAAAAAAATGGAGTCTGACCTCTTCCTCATCGCACCCATGTAACAACTCCTCCCCGAGCAGGAGGCAGAGCTTCTGGGGGGGGGGCTGTTCTAGGAGATTGTGCTCTCATAGCTTGGTTAATGCTTACATGAAAACCCTCAACAGTGCCCTCATATTTGCTGGCGGAAATAGTATACGCAGTTCTTAAGTTCATGGGCAGCAGCACTGGTTATTTCTCTAATGTAATGGAAATAGCAGAAGAAAATATCCAGTTCACACCTGACTGTGGGTTCTGCAGACCTAAGGATCATTCTATTAAAGTCAAAGCCCATTAGCAGTGTGTAAACAACATCTTAGACACTGACTGTTCATATTGAATATATTTTTTAAATGTTTTCAGTTCTCATTCAAGGCAGAAATGTCAACACTTTTGCCAGACAGTAAAGGGCAGACGTTAAAGGGTGCTACAATCTTGAGGCTGCCATCTGGTATCTTTAAGTGCCAGTCCTGATGGAAAAGAGGTGATACTTAAGAAGGATGACAACGAGAGGCAGTGGAATAGATTGAAGCGGGGGAAGCTTTGTCAGGAAATTCTGTTGCTCTTTCACATTGACTTTTCTCTAAAATCTTGCACATAATTTTTTTTTTTCTCCTGGAGATTAAAATTGCTGACCTCTCAAAATCTGCTTGGCATCTTATGAAATCTCAGTGCCTTATACATGTGATTCAAATACAAATAAAGCATTGATGGCATTTATAACATTTTCTACAGAAGGCATATTGATGGGGATTCATGAGTCACAAACAAATTGCACATGTGAAAGCAAACTGTATTGGAACACATTGCACTTCCATCCAGAGGCTGTTTTATGAAGTTAAATACTACAGCTTACTCATTATGGGGGAAAACTGCATTTTAAATGGTAGTTGAATATATACTCTGACACAAATGGATGAGGAAATTTCTTTTCTTCTTTTGCCAAAAAGGGGGGGGAAGCACCATCATCCCAGTAGGATGGCAAATGTTTGAAGATCCAAGACAAGGTAGATTGTGTTGTTTCCTGCCCACTAGACTTATGCTGAAAGGGAATTTCCACGTCATTCCCAGATAACTAGGGTTAAGGAAGGCAGAATCTGTTCTATCTTTTCTGTCAATTATCAGTGGTTTTATTTCCCATTCTAACCAGCCTCTTCTAGCCTTAAGACATCAAATTTACACTTCTATCCAGAGACTTGTAGTGAGATTCTATATTTCTAGCTGTGATGTCAGATTCTTGGAATCTCTTTGACTGAACATCAGTAATTATTTATCAGATAGGTATAATAAATAATCATTCCGCTTATGAAAGTGATGCTTACTGAAAGGCCAATCACATTCTAGACACTTGATATGTATTTTGAACATTTATTGCCCCTCATGATGTGGAAGACCAAAATTCAGAATAAACTGTGCTGCAGTAAACCTAGACACTTACCTGAATACTAGTGTATTTACATTGGTGTAAAGATAGCCAATATGAAAAACATTGAATGGAGACATTCCTTCTATAATTAAGATCAAAATTATGGGACTGGGTGATGCTGTAAAATCATCCCTTAAAGACTGAGGTTTCCATTTGGAAACACCACTTACAATGTCAGTTGAAATATAGGTCATGTGGAAAATGATGCCAAAATAACTGGTTAGTCAGTAGCAATCTGTGGATTCGTTCTACCTCCTTGTAGACTGATCATATTTTTAAAGAGGAAAACTGGGGTGTTGTGTTCAGGGGTTCTCAGTGAAACATTCTGGCACAGGGAGAGGGAAGCTGGCCAGGAATTCAGGAAAAAAAAGGCATGAGTGGGAGGGGCACTCTTCATCTCTCTTTTAGTGCTAAAATAGAAAACTGGGACACTTTGTAGTAAGGACAGGTTGGAATAAATTTTTATCACTGTGTCACCTCTTCCATATCTCCACTCTCAATTTCATTCATTCAAATCTATCTCAAGTCTTGTCCTCTGATGTCAACATGCACACCACCAAATCTGTATACAATTTATTTTGCTTTTTCTGTGCTCAGGTTCAACAACACAATTCAACTCTTCTTAACCTAGAATCTTCCATAATTTCCCAGTCATTACCTTAAGATATCTGAGAGAATTTAAGCTCTGTCTTCAGAAATATTCCATCATTTCGTGTTTCAATTTCCTATTTCTCCTGTTTGACTCTTTTGCACTTGGACCAACGTTTCAGTACTGCAACTTCAATCACCTGACACTGAGGCTCAGACAAATCATCATAGTAATAAGAAAGCTATCTATTTATAGGTGGTCATATATTACAAGTGTTCAAAAGTTTGACTTTGAGGAAGAAGGGATGATATTCAACAAAACTGCAAAAAACATTCATTCTGAGACCACAAACCTCAGGTCTTCTGCAATGGCAGAACGAACATGTGAAACATGGAAACTTCACAACATGAAAAATGTTACTGCTTTGGAATTCAATGGAGATAAAATCCATTAAATTTAAGCATGTTTTACATTGTTACAGTCTGAGGACCTGAGCAGAAAATGCAGACAATACAGTTTAAATCTGTACAGTGGATGAAAAGCTGTAAATCAGGGACTGAAACCATTATGACTTTATTTCTGTTAATTTTTGAGCTGCTTCTTCTATTATTTGATAAGGTTATCAGATTTGGAAGGTACTTTGTTTAATTTGCATTTGATTTAAGAAAGTAGTTGTCCTAGAAGCAGATTAGATGTTGATGAAAACTGATGAATATTCATCTGTGTTATGTTATAACATTATAACTGCTTAGCTGGGAGGACTTCTAGGCAATTCAAGAAGGAATTAAAAATATAACCTAACTTGTTAGGTTACACACCTAATATAGGTGTGTTTGTGTGGTCACATTGTGGATTCTGTGGAGATAATCACTACCTGACTGGACAAGTCCTGAGCAATCTGCTTTAGCTCATCCTGCCTGAACAAGGAATGGGACTAACAATCTCCAGCGGTCCCTTCCAATCTCAACTCTCATATGATTCTATGATTTTCCTAGGTTATTTTTTTCCAACACCTACCTCTATGCAACCTCCTTTCAGACAGTTGTAGACACTGGTAAGGTCTCCCCTCAGCCTACTCTTCTCCAAGCTGAACAAACCTAGTTCCCTCAGTCACTCCTTGTAAGACTCATTGTCCAGCCTCTTCACTAGCATTGTTGCCCTTCTCTGGACAGGACCTCCATGCCATGGAATTTTATCAGACAGACTTCTGACCAGTCCAAAGTCTGCCCTCTGGAAGTCCAAGGCAACTGTTCTGCTGACCCCCCTCCTAGAACTGAGAATTCTATCATCTCATGATCTATGTGCCCCAGGTGTCCTCAAGTTGTCACATCTCCCACAAGACCTCCTCTGTTCAAAAACAAGAGGGCCAGTGGGGCACCTTCCCTAGTTGACTCACTTGGTAGTTCTGTCAGAAAGTTGTCTTCCACACACTCCAGGAACCTCCTACACTCTTTCCTTTCTGCTGTATTATATTTCCAGCAGACATCTGGTAAGTTGAAGTTTCCCGCAAGGACAAGGGCTAGCAATTGTGAGGTTTCTCCCAATTGCTAGTAGAATATCTCATCAGCCTCTTCTTTCTGGCTGGGCAGGCAGTCTACAGCAGATTCTGATGACGATATCTGTTATATTGAGTGCTCCACTAATCTCCATCCTATGGGTAAACCTAGGGTAAAACTCAACCCTATCATCAACATCATTGAGCTCAAGACTATCAAAACACTCTCTAACATAGAGGGCCACTCCACCACCTCTCCTCCCTTGCCTATCCCACCTGAGGAGTTTATAGCCAACCATAGCAGCACTTCATTTTTGTGAGTCGTCCCACCACATCTCCATGATGGTGATAATATCATAGTTGTATTGCCTTACAATCACTTCTAGTTCCTCCTTTTTGTTGCCCGTGCATGCATTGGTGTAGATGCATTTCAGTTGGGCTGTTGATCCAGCTATGTTCCTAAGTGGAAAAGCCTTAATTCCTAAGTGACTATTCACTGAATTTTCTAACTCATCGATGAACTTCACATCTTCGCTGCCATGAGAAGTTCTATCCCCCACTTCCTCTGAGGTGGCAGACCAAAGGTCCTCACCAGCACGTTCCTCAGATACTGGAATGCCATTCCCAGGCTTTTTTCTATCAAACCTAGTTTTGTCTCCTTTCCACTTCACATCTAGTTTAAAGCTTGATTGATTAGCTCTGCTAACTTCTTGGTAAGCATCCTTTTGCCCCTAGGGGACAGGTGTGTTCCATCATTGGACAACAAGCCTGGTGATACGCAGACCAGCACAGGATCAAAGAACCCAAAGTTTTACTCCTCACACCAAGTTTATAGCTGGGTATTTATTTCCTGGCTCTTCCTACTCCTTCCTTCATCACTCCTTGTAGCTGTAATGAAGCTGTAATGACAGAGGAGAACAACACCTGTGCACCTGATCCCTTAACCATTTGTCCCAAGGCCCTGCAGTCCCTTTTAATGGCCCTCAGATTTCTTGTTGGGATTTCGTTACTGCCTACTTTGAAAACCAATACTGGATAATAAATCTGTGGGCCTGACCAGAGTTGGAAGTTTTCTTTCTACATCTCTAACCAAGGCCCCAGGTAGGCAGCTGACTTTTCTATGCAATGGGCCCAGTCTGCAGATCGGTCCTCCTTTTCTCTTCAAAAGCGAGTCCCCTATGACAATAACGTGTCTTTTCTTTTTAACAGAGGTTGTTTTGATGGATGGCTTAGTGTATCTTAATTTAGGGAACATATCTAGGCTGTGAGACCTATCATCCTCATAGAGGTTTGGTTCCACTTGTAAATTTGCATATCTCATGTGCAAGGGAACCTGGGAGGCTGAGGTTGACACAGGGGAGAAACACCTGCTGTGCCAGGCAGGGACCTGCTGCTATTCCTCTCCATCTTCTAAATTTGTTTTCTCAGCTGAATGGAGAGAGGATATGGAGTCCCCTGTCTCATGAGGCATACCTACCTGTTGGGTCTGGGATAGGGAGCACAGGGTGTTATTCCAGTGATCAATCTCCCTCTCATACTAGAGTCTCCTTACCTCCTCCCTGAGTTCTGTCACCAAATGGAGGAGTTCCTCCACCCTAGGACAACTCCCACAGACAAATTCCCAACAGGTGTCTGATACCAGCGCAAGAAGAGAACATGCCCTGCAGCCTGGCATCTGGGTGGCAGCATGCACCCACTGGGACTCTGCCTGGGAGGCTGCATCACCAACAGGCAGTGCAGAGCTTGGAGCAGCCTTAATTTTCTGCTGAGTGGACACCATGTTTCCCTGGTCCTTCTGGCTGAGGTCCAGCTCCCTCCCTGTATGAACTGCCCATGCAATGCACCTGTTTGCCCACTCCTGTTTGCTGAGCTCTGGTTCCTGACATTCCCTAGGGGTCATTGAAATCTTCCGTGCCTTCTTCCACAAATGACATCACTTGCAGCCACCACATAGGAGCTGCTGCTTCTGAGAGTAGGGAGCTACCTACCCCTAGCCCCTCCTGGGTTTCCTCCCTCTGGGTACCACCTTTTTGCCTCAATCTATTGCCCAGCTGCAGAGTTTACTGTCCCTGCTGCCGATACTTTGATGAAACATAAATAATTTGAGCCTGGACCTTTATGTCTATCTATGTAAACTACATCAAAACAACTAGAAATTCTGTATTAAGACAATAAGATGATTATAACTCAAGAACTTGTGAAACAATTCAGTTAGCATTAAGGAATTCTGTGCAATAAATTAAGTGTTGAAACAAATTACAGTTATCAAGTTTTCACTAATATTTAGCTAATTTGAAAGAGTTTAGGCCTGATTTTCCAGAGCATTTAAAATAGAAATATAGATCCAACTCATTTCAGTCACAGCTGTGATCACTTGGCACTTCTATGTATCTGCCAAAGATGACTCAAATAGGTACCCAAAAATGTGGCCATTTTTAGCAGCCATTGGCAGCCATATGTGAAAATTTTGGTTTAAGTGTCTCGATTACCATCACATTAGAACTTTGTGGTAGATTCAGTTCTCACTACCACAATTCAAATCTCTTACCCTTCACCTAGCATTTCCAGAGATACTCTGCTCTTACAAACTCTCATGGTTACATGAGGGATGAATCAGTTTTCTTTGTATCATTATTTTCCCTCACAGTTTATCCTTGATACACTTCCAGAATATTGTGTAATCTATTCAATTAGGCAAAATGTGAAAAAATTAATTGCAGGAACAGATAAATAAGGACTACAGCCTAAAGCATAAGTGTGAGAGCTGAATGAACATTATTGAATCAGCTTTAATTTGTATGTTCCCTGAATTTTGTTTCTAACTTAGAAAATTAACATTCTTGAACCGCAAAATGTACCACTTTTCTTTTTTTTTTGTTGTTGTTGTTTTTGACAGAAAACAAATAGCAAAACTTAGCTGCGTAGTAACCGTGTTACATCTTGTATGTATTCACCAGTACAGAACTTAAGCAGTATACCTGGGCAAATAGATGGTAAGTAGTAAGCTATTGTCTTTAAGCTGATGTTACATCATTTTCCCAGAATACTTCACAGGTATTTCTCTCTAAGCAGACAAATTTTGGAGCACTTAAGCAGGAAACAGTATAATCATGTTGCTGAATAGCTGCCCTATATCTAGTCAGCCTGTGGTCTTAGAAGGTTTGTTAGAATGGATGCAGTTTGACATGTCTAAACCATTTTTTGACTTGCCCTAGTCTCTTTGAAGTGGAGTACATTAGACTCTATGGGCCAATTGGCTGCTGGGTAGAGTTGAAGGATGCCTGGTGAATATAGCGTTATGTACTATTGAGTTGAGCATGCCTAATGTTCAGGAAATTATTTTGCTCAATTCTAAAATCATAGAATAGAATCATAGAATCATAGAATAGTTTGGATTGGAAGAGACCTTAAAGATCATCCAGTTCCAACCCCACTGCCATGGGTAGGGACACGTTCCACTAGACCAGGCTGCCCAAGGCCCCATCCAACCTGGCCTTGAACACCTCCTGGGATGAGGCATCCACAACTTCCCTTGGCAACATGTGCCAGTGCCTCACCACTCTCATTGTGAAGAAATTCTTGCTAATGTCAAGTCTAAATCTGCCTCTATCCAGTTTGTACACATTCGCCCTTGTCTTATTTCTACAAGCCTTTATAAACAGTCCCTCCACAGCTTTCCTGTAGGCCACCTTCAGGTACCAGAAGGTTGTTATAAGGTCTCCCCAGAGCCTTCTCTTTTCCAGGCTGAACAATCACAACTCTCTCAGCCTGTCCTTGAATGGGAGGTTCTCCAGCCCTCTGATCATCTTTGTCCAGAGCCCTACTCTGGACATGTTCCAACAGTTCCATATCCTTCTTAAGTTGAGGATTCCAGAACTGGACAGAGTACTCCAGATAAGGTCTCACAAAAGAGGAATACAGGAGCAGAATTACATCCCTTGCTCTGGTGACCATATTTCTTTTGGTGCAGCCCTGGATATGGTTGGCCTTCTGGGCTGCGAGTGGACATTGCTGGCTCCTTTCAAGCTTCTCATCATTCTTCCTAGTAAGATCTAGCATGCAATATTTGTTAGTACATGGTAAGCTGTAATACCTAAAATTCATAACTTGGCTGTATTTTGCTGGACAGAGTTTGAAAATTTAGCAAATCTAAATACAAGTGAAAATTGAATATTAAAATAGTAAAGTGTTAGACAACCTTAAGTGTAGACATTTTCTAAAATTAGTGTGTTTTATGCATAGGAGCATGTGTAAAAATAATAATATAAAATTACTGTTTTTTTCTTAACCTACTCCTTACTTGCATTCAAACAAATTAAAAAGCACAACACAGCTTCTACCGTCTTAAATTATTTTCTCCCCTATTTCTTAAAGATATGTAGGCTAGTTTTCATGAGGGCACTTAAGAAGATATTTGCTTCTATTTTCTGTGGTGGCATGTATGTGAGTAAGTGTTGTCAAGGATGTATAAACTTTTATAAGTAACTTCAAGAAGATGTTAACAGAAAGATAATGCAGATACCTTTCAATGTTCCAGATGGATACATATTCAGAAAAACAATCTTCTGCTTTAGTTACGTCATTATTGTGACTTTCTCAAATGATGACTAAACAAAAGACTGCAGGAAAAGTTTGGTATGGTAGTCTTTCATGATATTCCTAATATTGTATAGTATATGGCAGTGATGCATAACCTTTCATGTATGTTTGTAAAGTAATGACATAATTGCTCATGCTTGCATGATAATTAAGTGTGTTGATGTTTACAATTAGATGTAATAACACAAAGATGGTCTGAACATTTGCCAATATATCCTCTGTCTAGATAGTCTAAAAAATAGTATACAGTAGCAACTAATTAGGTGACTAATCTTTATGGCAATTTACAAATGCTCTGTACGATATACACGCAAGCAGACATACATACACACATTTACGTTCTTACCTACTGAAACATAATTATGTGGATAAAGTCAGTAGCAGGCATATTATCCTTACAGAACACCTGACTGGATTTAAATTGAAATACAATATATGTAATTGTGAAGTATTTTATAATAAAGTTTTCATCCTCTGACATTATGAAAAGAAATTTCTCTTAGTGCTGATATTTGTATGTATATTTTAGACTAGTAGCATGAATCAATCAGCTACTGTAGAAGAGTGACAAAGAGTCATTTATACATCTGACATAGAATTTGCATAAGAATGGATGTTTTTTGTATTTCAATAAGGGTGTTATTTGTTCTCTGAAACAGAAAACCTTGAATGATTTTTTTTCTTGCAGCGACATTATAAATGGCAAAAGGCTATCAGTATTGTCACTTCAGAAAAAAATATACAACACATTCTTTAACCGTTGCAATTAACCACTATTTCCTGACATATTAAGGATAAATCATAGGCTAATTAAATTTCCACAAATGAATACTAATACTAATAGTTTTTTTAAAATATTCTTTGGGAAATCTCGGTTTAAGTTTTAAGTTTCTAAGTACTGAAGATTAATGCAGACATGTACATTTCTGAAGAAACAAACATTTCATTAAAACTGACCTGTAGGAAACTTAAACACAGCAGGAACTTAATAACCTTTGTTCATTGCAGCTTTACAGAGCCTGGAAAAGGGGACAGTGCGTAAGTACTGCTTAACACATTTGATATGTTACAGTTGTAAAACTGTAACCACAAGCAGCTAATCTAATTTAATAAAAAAATCAGAAGTGATTATTAAGCTTCAAGGGAGCAGTGAATAAGTCTAAGTGATTGAAAAATATGTGGGACTTCCATTCAAACAGTCAAATTAAGTCAAATTAAGTGATCAGACCCTATTGAGGAGACTTTTCAATATATTTTATACCCTAGGGAATCTAGATTCAACCAAGAACCATGGCCTGTGGTTGTTCTGCCTACATTTGCAACAGCTTGAGGTATGCCATCTCACGTGGCTTAGGGAAATTGCTGCCAGCATAAACCAAATAATTCCCTCCCTCTAGTCCTCAAGAATAGCTGGAAAGTGTAATCTCTCATTATCAAACCTTCTGCTTTATTCTGTCCTGCTGTAGCTCAGTGTCACTGGCCTTGTTCACAGTCATCTCATCTTTGTCACAGATACACTTTTTTAATGTGACAGAACTGCATCTAGTAATCATGAGCTTGACAGATAATGTATCTGCAAAATAAAACATATAGAGAGTAAATTTGTAATTTTTTCATCAGTTTAATGCAAAAATGTATGGTTTTGCCCATGCAGCTTTACACATTTCAGTTGAACAGATAAAGCCTTGTTTATAATGTAATCCTATATATTCTTCATGTAAATAATAAAGATGACATCCTACTTGAATACTACTTGTATTCAGTGTTCATTCTTTCCATTCCATTAATTCTTTCAAACATATTCTTTTAAAAAGCTTCAACTTTAATCTGTAAAATCAAACCTGAAATTTTAGGTTTGCTAGGAGTATATATCTACTTTCTTATTTGTAGGTAAGTCTATCAGCATAAACAGATTTCACTATGGATAAATGAGTACTCATTTGCCACTATAATAAATCAGCTCAAAGGCACAATCTTACCATTCATACCCTCAATCTACTACATATTTTTCCAGTAAAAAACTTTCAGATATAATTGCTTTACCTTACTCAAATTAATTCATGTTACTCTAATTAGAAATAAGGATGTCCTGTCTCACAGCATCTGAACAATCTGAAAACACTATGTGCAAAATATTTTCTCCTGTCATGTAACTGTGTAATTAATTGATTTGTAGATGAGAATCTAGGTTATTCCTCTGGATTCACTGCAGACCAAGTCAGGAGGTATCTCGCGGACTACATGCAAAATATGGTAGATTGATGGATGTGAATGGTTTTTGTGAAGATTCATAAGGATAGTGTTAAGGATAGAAAGGATGGACTGCTGAACTGAAAGGATGAAACTGCTCTATAGAAATTTTGAGAAACTTCTGATAGATGTTGTATATTTATAAGTGCTATTTATGGCTATCAGTACTGAATGACGAAACAGGCAAGGCAAGCTTACAGATAACTGAAAGCCTCATGACCTTTTGTTGAGTGTAAAAGCTCCCAAGCAGGTCTTGTTCCTTTCTGGTCTGTGGGAATATACTACATTACTGTAATCAGTAGAAAAAGAATCTTGCTTTCTGAGTAACAGGTGAAAAAGCAGGGGGAGTGCTCCAACATCTTAAATAAGGCTCATTAGAAAGGACGGAACCAAAATACTGCAACTAAAAAAATCTGGGAAGATCATTGGTTTTGACATTTTATAGCAAATCAGAAGCAGAATCAAGACTGAAGCAAAAGTCTTCTGAGAGCATTTCTATATCCAAACCTTAACAATTCTACATAAGACAATATACACATATTTTATTTTTTCCAGTAAACTGCTGTCTAAAGAGTGGTTATTAGATAGTAGAATATAATTTAAGCATAATGCATAATGATGAGAAAAACAAGGGAGGGTGGGGGGAGAAAGATATACCTGAATTTATATACCTTATAATATATGCTGATAGTTGCCCCAAAGGGCCACTACAGGAAGTTGATCTCACTTACAGAAACCCAGTGTTCTTCTCTTTGAAATGTGATACATTTTAAATCAGAAGATATTGTATGGAGAAGAAATAGCAAAAGCTTTACAGTATTATCACACCCCTTGAATGTGGTGCTCTTTCCCAACCAGATTCAGGAACCTGACTTTATTTGTCCTGTCATGGCTATCTTTCAACTCTGTTTCTTCTTAAAAAGTTCCTTTAAAAATAATTGGGGAAAAGCTTCTCTCACTCTCTGACTGATTTCCAATACACCACAGCTTCTTTTCCTCAATATATAAAAAATCATCACTGCAGCTAGAAACAATTTAAGACAAGTAGGCAAAAAAGACTGACTGGGCCTGACTGCCTCACACACTCCAATCATTGCATATTAACTCATTCATACTATGTATATCTGTTCTTCCTACAATTTAATCGCTACCTTACTTTTAATCTCCTAATTTTTGGAATAATATTCAATTTACTGGATGATGGTTTTATATCCCATTAATAAATTTGCTGGACTAATTCTACTCCTCACTAGTTTTACTGCAGGAAGAGATTAAAGCATGGGAATAGCTTGATTGTTGCATGTTTATATCGGGAATTCTTGAGAACACCAGATATATTCTTTCTTGGGAATTAAGTGGCCCACCACTACCAAAATCCTATTTCTCTTGGCTTAACAGTGCCTACTTACACTGACATTACTTTAGATTGAAAATATACTGAAGTTTAAAGTAACCTATTTAGTCCTTGCTGATTTTGTTAAAATGACTCCATAATGATAATAATTATAAAATAATTTTAAATGTAAAAAAATACCGTTTGTTTCTTTTTATTTCAGTTCTTGTTATGAGCCTTATTTAAGGAGGAAGTGAGGTCAATATTGAAAACAAAAGTTTTTTTCCCCTTTTAATTTTTTCATCTAAGTGTTTATTATAAGCACCTCATCAGCTGCTAAGAACTCTTGAACTCTTGAGCATTTCATTTTGGAGAAGTATCGAACATAAATAATGTCTAGAAAAAATAAGGGAAAACATTCTTCAGTGTTTCAAGTGATTAGAATGGCATAAGATAGGCCTTAGCTACTGAAGTCTGCTTGATATTGCATAAAGGTGAGACATAAAATAAAACAGATGTAGAAAACTAAACAAAAAGAATGCTCATGGGAAGGTCAGGCAGTTTTTTCCTTCAGTCAGTGATGGAAGAAGGAAAGGGAGGGAGACTCGTGAGAAATGCTGTGAGGTTTCTATTTTAGAGGTTAAAATTAGCAGGAACTTATCTGACTCTTAAACCCATTGGAACCAAGGGCCACTTGTCACATGAGAATGATGGATGGGAGTGCAAGGAGGTGCTCCACCGCTTGGGAAAAAATTACTGTTCCTGCACATACTGGTTATTTATTAAAATGTAGGAATGGAGAACTTCTTTCCCAGTCATCTCTTCCAGGTATTATAACTAGATTTTGGGGAAGGAAAGATGAATTTGGGTGTTCTAACAGTGTTTCTTTTACCAAGATTGTACTTTCCTGGTATTTAAAATTTGAGTAGATAGCAACTTGTCTTTGCTTTATAATATATAAGTCTTGCCACAGGTACTTGGTAAGTGATGGTTACTGATTTCAGTGACTATTATAACATGCATTTTATTCTCTTATCCAGTTTTATTACTATTGTTTAAATAAAGAAACATAAGCCTTTTCCAGGTGGGTTCTGGTTTCCATAAAGACTAAGTTACATTTTGCTTTTTATTCAGCCAGTCAGTAATGACTCTGTCCTAGAAAAATGATGAATAGCTATTTTGGCTTGATTCTTGAAAATATTGTTTTCCTATTTCATTGTGAGCTGAACAGAGTAACTCTACAGGAATGGACAGAAACCAGCATTTTCTACAAACACTTTCTATACTCAGGGGAAAGTATTATCCCAACAGCTACACTGTTACTGGATCATTTCATTAAACATGTTTGAAAAAGATCACATCTGTGTTCCATCTCTCTCTTTTGGTCTCAGATATATGTGGACTAAATTTATATAAAATTACACATGCATGTTCCTGAATCTTTGCTAGGCTATAATTTTTTCCTAAGCAAGTGACATTTTAAACCTTTATTTCTGCTGTTTCATAGCATTTATTCTTTTCCATTAGTGTTTTTCTCTTTTGCATACTTGAATGACAGAAAGCTGCACCCACTATCACGACCTAAATATCCACTTACAGTGAAATATTTTCAAAGCAGTGACCTTTCAGAGCAGGTTATGAATTTGATAGTAAAAGCCATTCTATTGATGCTTTTCCTTTCCTTTGTTCCTTTCTCCTAAGGAAAGTAGATTGGAAATACAGCAATTATTTTGCCTGGAAATTGAAAGGGATTTCTGAGCAACCTTGCACAATTGAGCTGGCACATGTAAGAACTGTTTCTGACTCACTGAGCTGGCATATACTGCTAAATCAGCATTGGCAGGTTTCCAGACAGCCTGTCACCAGCACTGGGTATTGCAGTAAGTACCCGTTCTAAGTATTGTATCCAAATTTGTTTTACTGAGTTGTTTCGTTCAGTGCTGCAAGGTCTGGCTTAAGAAATTAAAGCCTTGTACTAAAAATAAAGAGACCACAGTGGAAGTAAATTTATGTCAGCTGGACTATGGTAACTGAGTATGCTGTTAATAAAACAACTTCGCTTAAATTCCTTTCAATGCATTAATTTTCTTATGCAGACAGACTTTTAAATAATTTACAAAGGTACCAATTATTTTGTCAATTATCTTTATGAAATAGTCCAGAAAATAAAAACATAGATCAAAATATACAAAAAGTGATTATAAAGTGCAATATGCATGATTTTCTCAGGAATCTTTTTTTATCTGGGAATTTTGTTGCTTTTTAGTTGGGGACATAGGAGGGAGCCCCTAAGGAACTGCTGGTTTTTATAGGTAAGTAGTTAAATCTTGATATTATAGTTAATTAATCAGTCAACCAACCAATTTCCTATTTCAGTTTAAGCTATGTCATATTTTCTTTCACTTTCTGCAGGCTAGGGACAACACAAGTAAGCAATCACAATTCAGCTGGGATAATTCAGTTAATATGGGCTGTACGCTTGGTGTATAAAAATTTACACCCATTTTGGACAACATTTGTCCCATTTGAACTTAAACACATGGTAAGGACCTTTCAAAATACCTTATGGAAAAAAAATAACTATGTGTCCAGTAAGGTTCATATATTAAATTTTGTTGACTTTATAGAAAGGTAACACAGTAGAGGTAAAAATATCAGGAAATGACACGTTAGAATAACAGAGCCTGTGGTCATGTATCCTGGGTGCCAGAAAGTCTGCACACCCCTAAACAGTTTGTGAGGTCTTCGTTGCTCTATGTTGGATTAAAAGTAATCTCTGTCACCTGTCTGTACTTCAGTACATTCTTTGACTGGATAGTAGGCATACTCATAGGCTTTTGGAAAATAGGAATGGACCACTAGAAATCATTTCATAGAATCATAGAATCATAGAATCATAGAATAACGAGATTGGAAGAGACCCACCGGATCACTGAGTCCAACCATTCCTATCAAACAATAAAACATGCCCCTTAGCACCTCCAGGGAAGGTGACTCAACCACCTCCCTTGGCAACCTCTTCCAGTGCCCAGTGACCCTTTATGTGAAAAATTTTTTCCTAATGTCCAGCCTAAACCTCCCCTGGTGGAGCTTGAGGCCATTTCCTCTTGTCCTGTCCCCTGTCACTTGGGAGAAGAGGTCATCATCCTCCTCTCCACAACCTTCTTTCAAGTAGTTATAGAGAGCAATGAGGTCTCCTCTCAGCCTCCTTTTCTCCAGGCTAAACAGCCCCAGCTCTCTCAGCCGTTCCTCATAAGACCTGTTCTCCAGCCCCTTTGCCAGCTTTGTTGCTCCACTCTGGAATCGCTCCAGAGTCTCAACGTCCTTCTTGTGGTGAGGGGCCCAGAACTGCACACAGTATTTGAGGAGCGGTCTCACCAGTGACCTCTTGCAAAATGAAATGAACCGAATCTGAATTACTCCTGAATTTAAATTGGTCTTACACATTCTGAACCATTTGTTTGCTTCACATCTAAACCCTTCTTAATTGTAGATGCCTACATTATTGACTCTCCAGTTGAAACAGAGACAACGGCAGCTTCTAATAATGTGCAGGGAAATAGTAGTGTACACTATTGTCCTTGTCTACAGGTTCAGAACATATTTTGAAGTGGAATAAATCTTCTGTCATTGAATAACTAAATTCACCTGGCTTGAGATAATGAGGAAATAAATGTATTCATTCACAAAATAAAAACAAACAAAAAAGATAATACAATTATTAAGACAATAGGTACAGAAATGAAAAGATTACTACATCTCTTCCTAGTACATAGTACATTCCAAAAGTTTTTATTCCTCTACTTGTATCTAACCATCAGACTAGTACATACTTGATGGTTTCTGGCTGATGTACAACCCTGCATCTTCAAGTTTTATTAATGAAAAGGAATCTGTCAGTGAGGAGTCGTACTTTTTTATAACAGATTATCTATGAGAGATATTCATATTCAAGACCCCTCTCCCTCCCCCTCTTTCTAGTTTTCTTAATAATAACTCAGTGGTGAAAAGTTTTGTTTCATCACTCCATTGCCTTCCCTTCCCAGCTTTGAAAATGCCAAGGTCTTCCATGCATGTTTATAAGCCTTTATAACCTGCTGATATAATGTTTCTCAGAGGTGAATCATTAAAAAGCCAAAAAAGGGAAATACTCTTTCCTACCTCCAAAGTAGAACTTAGTCATTGGTACCTTCACATGTATGAAAATAAATTAAATCGTAATTTCTATTTTATGTAAAAGTGTAAATCAGCAAGTAAACTTCTGCAAATAGGATTAATGCTTGCTGTTGATTAAGATTGTATCACTTTATTGTGTTTTTGATTAAGACCAGGTAATAAACATTGATTTTTGTGTGATACTAAGCTTGAGGTGAATTAAGCCAGCAAACTTGTCTTTAAATTTTATGTAGCTACTGGTGATTCTACAATCTGCTGAATGTATTTACATCCATATATTATTAGTGTACTTTCAGTTTACATGATAGTTTGTAGTGCCTAGCTTGCTTTCTTGCAATTTTAAGTTATTCTTTCTTATCATATGCAGCATAGACCAGGCTAAGAACATATTCCTTTCCTTGTTGTCTTCTCTCAGCCTTTTTTCCCCACTTTTTTCTTATCTGTAATCATATATTATGTTTTCCAGGTCTTTACCCATTTTATTTCCTCTTTTCCAGTCTCTGTCCAGATGTGTACAACTTTCTTTAAGTTGTACACTATTCCAGCTGATATCAAGTAGACCAAAAGGGTAATTCAACAGGCCGTGAACTGTAAGTTATGAGACTTGTTTCAAATCACATTCTGCAGAACTCCTCTGTACTGCCCATACTCTGTACAGTTAATTATTGCTGCCTATATGTAAAACATTGATATTTGTTTCTGTTGAGCAACAGCCTGTTTTCAGCATCAACATTTCAGTTTATAAAGAACTTTTGGAATGCATTTATGGTTTCCATTAAACTTGTAACTTCTCCCCAACTTGTGTCATCTTCAAATGTGATATCTGTTTTCTGTTCCATGATGTAAAATACCAAAAATACTGAAACAAACGCAGGACAGATCCTTGTGGAACATGTAGTGATGTATCATTTTAATTAGACAATGGGGAAGGGTTTTCAATTCACTTGGTAGTAACTCTGTCACTTCACCTTAATTTCCTCCTGAGGGTGTTATGATAGACAGTGCTAAAAGCTTCATGAGGTCAATATAAATTACCTCTCTTATTATATTTACATGCAAAGAAGCTTATGCATTTTTTCAGCATTAGGGTGGATGTATTCAGTCCACTGACTGACATATTTTAACACAGAAAAGTTACAAAATGTAAATTAATGCAGCTACTTCAGATGAATGAGTATTATTTTTGTTGAAAAATACAAGTAAAGTCATATGCATTTATTGATACTAGAAATGTAATTTTCTACACCTTGTTCATGCAGATTTTCCTGCAAACCAAAGGCCTCTTTGAAGAAATTAGTGTATGCAAATTTGCATTGAAATCACAGAATCACAGAATAGAAAGGGGTTCGAAGGGATCTCTGGAGATTACCTAGTCCAACTTCCCTGCTAGAGCAGATAGACCTAGAACAGGTTGCACAGGAATGTATCCAGATGGGTTTTGAATATCTCCAAAGAAGGAGACTGTGTAACTCCCCTGAGTGGCCTGTACCAGTGCTCTGTCACTTTCCCAGTAAAGAAATTTTTCCTCATGTTGAGGTGGAATCATCTTCAGTGCTTCAGAAATAGGCTTCAAGGTTTCAGAAAGAAAAATGCCAGGTTTTGCAGCAGACTCTCCAGTTGTAGTCAGGTGGTTTTCTCTGTGTCATCATCACTTTTTACATCTTCAGGTTAAGATGTACATTCTGAAATCCCTTTGAATCATTTGCTCCTCCTAGGACTGCTTGACTTTAAGGAATTAGCTTAGCGGGTCATCAGCATTTCAATATCTGCTGTGAGTAACCAGATTTGGTTGTCACTTTGACACAAATGATTTCTACGCTTAATGTTTGTGTAATATATTGTGCTATGTATGTGATTCATTGTAAGAGCTTTGCTAGCCAATTATATGGTTAAATAATAATAAAATCAGAAATATTTAAATAGTTTTGAACAGATAACTAAAAGACATCTTCCTGTGTCCTTGATAGAACACTAACAATGATCGTATATAACAAATTGAATACCTCTTCAAACATTCTGTCCTGGATTATCTTTATTGAGAACACAGACTGTGATTATGCTTTGGAAATCTTTATAATTCCTATGACCTATACAGTTGGAAAAAAATCCACCATCCTAAAGTTATACTTTTCCAAGAACAGAACAAAGAGAAGAAATAAGATACCTTTCACAAGGGACTTGGTATTATCTGAAACCCTATAACCCAAATCTCAGTCTTTTTCTTCAATGGACTGAGTGATTTCAGTAGACATGCCTGCAATCCAATCAATTTTAAAACAGCTGTAAAAATAGACTTCATTCACTGAAAAACATCCTACTCATGGATTAACATCAAAGTAAGTAAACAAAAAAGAGAGTGTAATGAATTACAAATCTCCAAATAGTACCATATATCTTACCCCAAGACTGTGATTTGTCAGTGATATTTGGGATAACTGCTCCTTTGGAATTCACTGCCATTGCTGAGGAATAATATATATTAAAATAATCTTCCTTTATGTAGCAGAAGACAGAGGTTTCTCTGCCAAGAAGATCTTGTGAAACAGTATAATAACTGGTTAACACTCATCTGGAAGTTTTAAAAGGGTGTTCACATAAATAAAATATAATAATTTTAGACATACAGAATACGTTATAGCTGAGATCAGCTACAGTAGCCTTGCTAATGTTTTGATCTTATTGGTGCTTTCTTGAGAACAAAGGATGTTTTCATTAGAGCTAGTTCTCAGAACATGAGCTACATCTCTGAATGGTGACAGTAATCATTCATGATGCCTTACTAAGAACACTGTTTCTGGTCATGATAAATTACATTTATCTTCTTTAAAACATGGTAAATATGGAAGAGTTGAGAGTGGGGGAAGCCTGACAGGAGACACTATATTTCCTCCTGTTTTTCAACCACAAAGTATTAGTATCACTCTGTGCATTACAAACGACACTCAAAAGGATCATCTAAATAGGAAAAAAAATACCATGCAGAAAAATCCGGTAAAGTTCTTGCTCACATGATTCTGATGGCAGAGGGATCAGAAACAGAAAGGATGTGATATAATGGTTCAAACATCAAGCTTGCATATAATGATACTTCAGGAGGATATACTGAGATTTATTTAATAAAATACAATCACATATATCTTGTGATCCAGAAATTTCCTATACTTACAGTCCACTTCCTCTCCTATAAATTGGCAGATATGTCAGGGGAAGTCACAAAGGGCTCCACAGTAAGCATGTCTGAAATAATCTACATACGTAAAAAGTACTTTTTCTTAATTCTCTATATATTGATTTATGTTCACCTAGTACGACGTTTTATATGACTTCTAAATCTGAGATTCATTAGGCATTAGTAGTATCTCCTGCCAGCATATTCCCTAGGTCGAGTATGTGTGGAATGTATTCTTTTCTTTTAGCTTGTTCTGTATATTTTACACTTTCCTTCTTCACTCTAATGAAACTGCTGATCTTTCACATTACTACAATTTGCCAAGCCATTTGCATTTCCTCAGTAATGTTTTCTGAAACCCTTTTCTATTATTGATGCAATCTCTTTTGAGATAAGATAGTCAGGACTAAAATCAATTTAACGGGAGTGCATGCTATAATTTATATACATTCAGTATTATTTCTTTCTTATCTTTATTTATGACTGTTTGTTTTCATAATTAATGTACATAAAATGGACACTTCCCAGCACACAGTTCAATTTCAATGGAGGTATTGCAGACGTTAATTTGATCCGTGATTTCTAGATGCTTCTTGTTTCCATGTCATCTCATTTTAATGCCCTGTGCCAAATACTTGTTTCATTCATGCTACCAGACATCTAACAATACTTAAATGTAATATCTGTGTTTTCTACTTATTGAATGTCACTATATTAAAACATTTCCCTTCACTAGTTACTGAGTGTATAATGTCTATGGAAATCTAGAATCCTCCAGATTTCACTTTCTCTTGGCAGCAGCAGATAAGAACTTATTTGAGAGACTGATAGGGAATTGTGATACCCTTTATCTCACCTTGTAAAATGTTATACCCTTTTAGATGGGGTCTGTGTCTTCTCTTAAATTATATACAAAATTGTTTTCTAGTACCACTCTATATATTTAATAGAAGTAATTGAAATGGGGAATCCTGAGTCCTTTCTAATAACTTGTAGTATGCACTAATTGCAATAGGTACCTTTAAGGAATAGTGTTGAGAGCTCTCTCCCATATTACTCTCTTGCATTCTTTTTTTAACTCATAGTCTTACCATTCACAAAATCACCGAGAATTTAATCTGAAAAGTTCATTTTCTATCTTTCCACTACCAAAGATGACAGATGAGAGTCCTACCTATGAATATTAATTAAAGTTCCAAACTGGTACGAAAATAAACAACAGTAGATTAAATTTCTTAGATTAAATATGCACTAAGATTTTGTCTCTATTTATGCAGGAAAATATATAAAAATCTCTGCTTATATTTTTGAGAGTAGGCGACAGTTTTAGGAATAATTTACTGCAGCCAATACTGTTCTAATCACAAGCAGCCCCAGACATGATGGGAGTTACCCTTATATCTGCTACAAGGTAAGTTGCTGTTACTTCACAAATCTGTACTGGAGGTACAGCAACTTCTTGTCTGTGCTGTTTTGAGGACTTTTTGCCTGCTAAGTAATTACTACTGCAGCTTACCTGCAGAATGTGTTATGTGGCAAAGGCTTGTCTGCAGACCCACAGAGGAGCACAGAGATGTAAGAGCAGCTGGATGAGGTTTCTTCCAAGCCAATCACAGCCATCAGCCCATCTCCATGTGTCCAGGGGAGCACAGGACACAGAAGTAGGTGAGGAATACAAATTAAGGGCAGAAAGGAAGGGACATGTTACATCTGTTCCAGGAGAACCTGAGCCCTGTTTTCCAGGTGTGAAATGCTGGAGCACATTTTGGACTGATAGGGATTTCTGCCTAAGGGTATTGGGCACATTATGAGATGCAGGAGAATACCATTTTGGGATTGCACAGGATTTATTTTAGCACATGATTTAAAGGCAGGAATAAGGAGGAATTTAGGCAATTTGGGGAGAAATAATTGTGGGAAAAATAGAGGAATAAGGGGACAAAAAGCATCTGTTATATATAAATGGTTTGCTGGTGGGTATGCTTGTGCAGCCCTGCCTTACATCTGACCAGGGCAGTTTGCCTTATCGCGTTATTAAATTCCTTCTAAACTCTTTCTTGGGTGATAGAATCTATATTCTGTGTGTATATGTGCGTATGGACTCTGAGTGCCACATCTGGAGTCAGACCATGACGTCTGTAGTGCCAGCAACTGGAGCACGTGAGGACATGTGAATGAGCATGTGAGCAACAGCAAAGATGAAACTGAACTGGGTAGCAAGTAGGTGAAGTGGCCAGCAAGCTGGGGTGTGTGTGAGAGTCTGGGTACTGTTGGCTTCAGTACTCTTGGGCATTTGGATCTAGCCCCATTTTCCTTTACAGAATGACTGTTTCAGTGTGAGCAGCGTCATCACTGATGGAGACTCTTCTCCAAAATTATTCCACGGTGCCTTCTTCTGGCTTCTCTCCTGATCACAGCCCATAAAAATTTCACCAAAAAGTCACTTTATGTGTCTCCTCTACAAAAAGCTGACAAAATCAAGTGTTCTCCATTAGTATAATTTTAAATCCCAGATTAATATAGAAAAAATATTACAGAATATGTGCCTCTAACTGTAAATGGAAACCAGGTGAAATTCTGCTGAAACTTTACATGTAACAGATAAAAGGAATTTACAAATATATGTTATCAACTAAATCCTATATATAGTCTATAGTTGGCTAGTGATTCAGAAAATGAATATTTTCTTGCAAAGTTACAGTAGTTTGATGATCCCGTGAACTGTCAGTAGAGTGGCTGTTTCTTCAACAGACACTGATGACCTTCATGTGTGAAGGTGATGATAGAAAAGCTAAACCTGTAAACAATTACAATATCAACTTTACATTCAAGGCTGTCTGCAAAGAAATATCTTTCCCTTTATGTACCTTTTATGTCATTCTTAGAGTGAGGGTAATTAAAGTCATTTAAAAGGCTTTTTAAGAAGTCAGATCATTTCAGATAACACTCCAATAACTTAAATACATATTTATTAATTCAAAATATTTTTGTAGGTAATTTTCAAAGTGTTTGATACACATTTACTTTAAGAGTCTTAGGTTTCACTCAAGTTTTGAAATGACAGACTTTCCCAGCAAGAGCAACACTGATATCAGAGTATAAACACTGGTTTATTTCTCTGCCTGTGAGTATTGTATACAGTATATATTTAGAAAGAAAATCCTACTGGGATTCCACAAGTCTGTGAAATGATCAGTCTTTTCATGCTGTTATGGTCCACTGCACAGTAACATTTCTGTGTGTGACTCAGGAATTAAAAAATGCTAGGTCAGCTTCATTTTAAAAAGCCAGAACATTTAATTGAAATGTGGGCTCTTTCTTTACCATGAAGGAAGTTTTACTCCTTGTTGATCTATCCTAATGTAGTCCTTGTTCTGCTAGTTACTTTAACACAGTAACAAAGGAAAATCAGCCTGTTTTCCTTTTAATGAAAAGAAAATGTTGTATCTTGGACATTCATGCTGAGGCTGCTTCATTTTAAGATTTGTAGGAAGGTGAGCTTTTGTATGATTTCATGCCAAAGCACCAGTGACTGGAACTTTAATCCCAGTATGTATCTTTGTATTAGTATTGTGAAGTGACAGTAGGAAAAACCTGATCATTCTGGTTGTGAAGGAAGATGCAAGTATGTTGCTATGCATATTTGCAATCAAATAGCGTCTTGCATGTCCTTACATGGTCAAAGGTTCACAGTAGTGTGTCGCTCAGAAAAGAGATATTGTTGGTTGTTTCAATTGAGTTATATTGAGATGTGTTACTAAGTAGATCTTACTCAAACTTGACCTACTTAGTTTGGCAGAAAAGTTGTAGCAAAACTTCTTAACAATCAGTATAGATAGTGAGGACTCACATACTACAGTGTTTCTAGGTGCTATACAAAACCACACCCTTACGGCTATGAGGTAAGCCAGTATTAAAAAATAAGCAGCTGTGATTCTCTGGGTATTGAGCTATTCAGGTTCTTGCTAGTCAGTCTCAGGGACACATCCATACAGGCACATGTATATGTGCACAGAGTCAGAATCATAGCAGTCCTGGTTAAAAGGCATTTTGAACATATGGGTAGCTTTCATTTTAATTATTATTGCTGTGCTGCAACACTAGGTTGCTCACCATGAAGGACTTCAGGTGTATACACTGTAAGTATGCACAGTCTGCTGTTGGCGCTGTTTTGGAATAGCACAACAGTACTTTGTTTTTTTCCCTGTCGTCTTGAACATGTTCAGAGGGTTAAGGAAGCAAGAGAAGAACTGCCCTGTACTTAGATAAAATCTGTTTTCCTTTTTGCAGTCTTCAAGTGTTAAATGAAACTATTTTCAAATATATTTTTATTCAGTAATAGATTCATATACAATTCTTTTATTTTTCTTGCCTGCATCTGTTATTCCTGGTTTAAGTTAGAAAAAGCATTTCAAAATGTTGCATCAGAAAAATCTGTTCTCCTGAATTTGGTACTCCTTCCTTTCAAAAAAACTTCTTTTGTACTTTAATTTTCCTGACTGACTGCACTTCTTCATGTGAAAACTGGGCTTTTCCAGTGTGATACAGTTCTCAATGAGTCCTTCATGTCTCAACATCTCACTTAGAAGGTTTCTATACTGTATAGCTGTATATAATACAACTGATTTTCAAAGTCTGCAAATGACACAAAGTGACATCAGTATAAGTAATATTTTCTGTATCTGTTAAGAGATTTGGAGAATCCTGGGGAACCACAGTCAGGTCTGTAACAGGCAGATAAAGAATTAGACTACAACTTTTAAAGTTATGTTTCATGATGCTAGCTATAGCATCTGTGTCTGGGAGTTATTTTCATCTTTTTATTATGATAGTTGTACAAAATAATGGAAAGACCACTCATGAAAGCTCAGTTTGATTTTAGACAAAAAGAAAATTAACAAACTGTAATCAAATAAATGCTGCAAAGATAAATTAATCACCAATCTTGGCAAAATCATAGTCTCGCTTCTTCATAAGCAATTTCCTCTGTCTTAAAACATTCTCAGCTATTTGACTCTAAATCATGAGAAGCAAAAAAAAAAAAACTTAGTAGAGTGTGCTTGAGTGCTTGTGCAAAATCTTATTTTAATTTAAGTGTCTCAATTTATTTCTATATTCATGGAGAAAGCTGAAGAATAAATGGTATGAATAAGGGGGCTCATTTTACCTTACTGAAGTTCTCTAACTATATGCTAAGGTTATACTGAAAGAAGCAAGACACTGTGCATACTGTGTCAATGTTACCTGCTCTGATTTACATTTACGACAATGTAAAGAATGCATCTTTACTGCTACTACAGTGTCCTAGGAACATTATTGTATTATTGACACTCAGAGGCTTGATCTTATATATTTAATTCCAAATAAATACAATTAAATGAAAGTAGAAATATTGTATATGAGAAGACTAGGATGTTAAAGTGTGAATGTTTTACCTTAGCCTCATTGAAAGTATCAATTATCAATCTCTCCATTAATGGTTCTGCAAAATTTTAATGGCACCAAAGAAATGAACATAAAAAAGAAATCTCTGTGCTCACAAACTGGAAGAATAACAGAAACTGAAAGCTAAGCCTAAACAAGGTGAAGTAAAACACAGACATTATTCTCTTAGATGCTTTCTTCATTCTAGCAGTGGTCAAACTGGGATCGCTTTGGGTTCCAACAGTGAAGGAACAGCAAGAGCAGGCTGTTTTGCTGGGGGGGTGAGTCAGAGCCAAGGATGACACCAAGGCAACAGAGACAATGACCTGATAATTGGCAGAACCACACGGTACCTCAACAAGGAGAGCAGAGCAGGTCTCGGGACCATTAGCCAATATACTGGCCAGCAAGCAAGTCCATATGCAGTAAGCCAGATTCAAGGTCAAGCCAGGAAGTCCTGGTCAGTGATTATGTCCAGATCAGTAAGGTACGTGGCCAGGCATCTGCATGGCTGCAGTGTAGCTGAGGCAAGGACCAAAGGAAATCATTCAGCTTTAATGCAGCTACTGAGTGAAGGGGGACAGCCTCTGCTGAGGCTTCTTACAAACCTTCCTCTGACAGTTGTTGGATTCAAGGCCACACAGCTGCACTGTCAGTGCTGGCCCTGAGCCCAGGCAGTCAAAACCCTAAGAATGGGCTCTGACACCAACTTCCTCTAGTTAATCCTCTCATAACGTGATTGTAGTTTGGAAGTGGGAAACCAAAGATCTCTTACAATTTAGGCACTGCTTAGAGAGTGACTTGTCACCCCTACTAGAGTAAGCATTCATATTGCTTCATTATTTCCTTTAGTGACCCCGCATATGTATCAAATTGGCTGTGACACTTTATATGGGCTATACATGGACATCACATATTGCAAGAACATATTCTAAAGTCCCCTTGGTATCTCTCTAGACACGTTTGGCTATTGAACTGGTTACCTCTAGATTAGAGGTTCAAATTTATTTCAAGTTGAGAGGTGGCATCAGCTGTATACAAACTCTGTGTTCAGTTCTATCCATCTCTTTCTTACCAAATACTTATTTAACTAAAGAGATAAGCAAAATTCACAAATATAAACAAAACGCGGTGCCCACTTTTTTGTTTCTGGTTGTTGTCTTACAATGCTCAGAATTTTTCAGGAATCAAATAGAGATGTGATCTGTGAAATGTAATAGTTGCAACATGCACATTAATAACATGATGAATTTTACTGTGCAAAATCAACTCTATCCCTAAAATTCAAGAGGTCCTGTCTTAATATTTTAATCATTACAGATTTACTACTGCCTCTCTTTTCATTTCAATATCAGATAATGAAAATTTGGAGTAATTAGATTTTTAATATATGTACTCTTATTTAAGTAATTGCATTCCTATCTGCAGTCTATTAATCAGGTTCCAGATTCTAAAAATCAGTATAACATTATGCACTTTGTGGTCAAATTCAGCTGAAAAAGGCAGTTATAAGTATCACAAAAATCCTTGCAATTTGAAGTGACACCCATGGCTCAGGGCATTAGTACTGGATTAGAGTTACTATGCAGTATAATTGTTTGTTGTTTTGCAGTATAATACAGATAAGACTACATAATCAAAGCTTTCATAGACATAAACAGACATCACAAACTGTAATTATACTTGTCTGTGAGGTTATAATAATCATAGATGGCAGATATTATAAGGCAGCTCTTTTTTTCTGGGTAATGTATTTGCTGTACTCATTTTACTCCCAAACCAGTTTCCAGTAAAGAAGTAAAAACCTGGGTTTGCATTATTTTTTTGTGATGAAAATTTTCTACAAAATAGACACAGGAGGAAAATATGAATTTACTTTACTGCCTTTTCACTTAATGTTACAATATATATTATTTCCATTTGATTCAAATCTTCTTTTTCACTTTTTGTCTGAGAACTTTGCTGGAGATTAAAGCATGAGATCATAAAACAACTTCAGAAATGACCCTCAGAAACCAAGTTTTATGTGTGATTCACAATCATCGTGGTGTTGTACTGTGCAAGTGAACACATAAGGATTTTATCTTAAAGCTACTGAATGCATTTCTACTTTGAGAACACAGATAACCCTTTTTATGACAAATGTAACAAAACCTTCTTTCTTGCACTAAGAGTGCAAAGGTACTGACATCAGGAAATGGATAAGACTGAGAGTCCTTATAAAATAATAAAAATATGAATTTTCTGTATTTTTCCAATTTTTGTGAAGAGAACCTTGATGCCCTTTTGTTGTGCAGACTCAACACCATGACGGTGATGAGAAACTGGGAGAATGTGAGAAATTAAACCATTGGAACACTGTAGAGCTTGATCTACTTCAGCTGTTAAAAAGCTAGGAGGTGATTAATGCGAAGTTAATTTTACAAAAAGTCATTATATAAATGCTTTGAGAAGTGTTTGGTGTGTTACAAAGAGCAGTAACAGAGTAGAATGGGATAAAACCAGGAAGGAAATTTTTACTAAGAAATGGGAAGGGGCATGATTGGAGGAAGAAATGGAAGCCCATTCTCTTGGAACAACAGTTAAAATGAGTTTAAAAAAATAATCTAAAAAGCATGCTTTTAGAAATTGATCTCTCTAAAACTTGTTTTAGTCAATTGAGTCAGTCTTTCTGTGAAATAAGATAGGACAAAGGAAAGCAATATATGCTTCCTCAAAACATATTCTAAAGATAAATATTTAATGGCTGTACTTCCACTACAATTTTTAGTACTATCATAATTAGATATTTATTTTACCAGTGTACCAAGTATCTTACTGTTATGTACTTAAAAAAAAATACAATTCATTCCATAGAGAACTTACATTAAAAGATAAGTTCAGACAAATAAATAAGACACAAAAGAAAGAAATTGTATGTAAAATTTCAGTTACCAAGTTTTTGGATACAGAATCTCTTTCTTTGCCATTAAAACAAATTTTAATGGAGTTTATTCCTAATTGTCTTCAAGTGTTGTGTTCACAATTCATTAGCTGTTTTCTTATAGCCCTCTTCCCAGAATAAGGTTTTGCAATTTGTTTGTGTATTTGACAAAATAAGCTAATGCAAAGGTACATTGGCTTCCCTTTGAGTGAATAAACATGACTATGGATAAAGTAATGCCTTTTGACCCCAGATGGTATCTATGAGAGTTGGCAGAAAGGGATGGAGACCTATATATTCGCAACTACATTGCACAAAATGTAGATTATGTATCATTTTAGCTGGTGATTTTTTATGGTTTAAATTTTTTTTTAGCACACCATATTATGCTATCTACCCCAAAGAAATCTTGCCTAATTGCAGTATACACTATTTGATGATAGATTTTCAGAGCATAGTCCTTTGACAATTCTGTCACTAGTCTTGCAATAAGTGTATCTGATACAAAATTCTTTGTAAAAACCTGCCTCCTTTTGCTCTTAGATATCTTACACACCTTTTTTTTTGTTATATCCATCTCAATTATAAATTCCTGTGCAAAGAATATCACAAAGGAACCAGACACTTGAGAAGCATGTAGTTTGCAGATATTTTCACTTATAAGTACTTTATACAATATCTGACACCAAGGCTACAACCAGGTAGGTGGAAGATGGCTTCCTTTACACCTTTTGTCAATTTTGGATCATGTAACATAATGAAAACAGTACATCGGAAAAGATGAATAGATAAAGTAGAGAAAGAAGCTGAGGACAGACTTTTATGAGATATGCAAATGGAGTTTTATCTTTCAATCTTGATTTCTAAATGACAAAATCATATCGGGAGCTTCTCTGTTCACAGATGAACTTTTCAGGAAACAAAACATGTTATGGCTGAAGAACTCTGGACCAGCGATACTGGTGAACTCCCCTCTTCATACAACACTTTTGTTGTCTTGTTTTAAATGTGAATTTACACTGGAATTTTTGAGGTGGGAAGACCATTGTCTATTTGTCCCCATTTCCAGCCTTGCTACAAAAGAAAAATGTGTGAGAAGAATCACAGTGGAGTTATACAACAGCCGGAGTGTATGTTGACATCCTTGCCAGCTGAGACTACTTCCATCTTGCAAAACCTCATCACCTGGACCAGGGGGAATGTCTACATTGGATGACATGGCACAAGGAAGAGCTTAAACTTCCCTTTTCATTTTCTCTTCCTGCTCATACTGAATATTAGTAATGATCAGTGAAATCAGTGAATTAGAAATCATAAAATGAGATAACACATGATAATGCACTTGGTAAAAGAAACATAAACAGTATGACTCTAGGATTTAGGCTACAATAAAATATACAGAACTTGAGAGGATTTAAGATGCCATGATTCTTCATGACAAATAATTCCTGTCAATAGCTTTGCTAAATTAACATAAAATCTTGTCTGTGGACATGCTGTTTTCAACAATGTTTTTTAGGGATTACAGATGAAAAGTGTTTCCACATATAAAGAAAAATACATATCAAGAAACACATGGAAAGCAGCAGAAGTGTCTCTTGTGGTTAAGATTTCTCCTAGTCATAGACCAAGTCTGATTGTTTGCCAGTCAGAAGGGCTTCTTAGAGATCACTCCTAATATAATCTTTTCAGAGCAAGTAACTTGCCATCTGAGCCAAGCTGCATTTTATTCTTTCCTGTATGGCTGGACTCCCTGGCAGGCCTTACATTGAGGGTAGGCAGTTGCTATATGTGTTCCACTTATGGGAAGTAGGATTAACCTTTTCCTCACCAGTAGCTTACGTATTATCATAGGATGAAAACAAAGACTGTATTTCAGCCACACCTCTGTTACAAGGTTCAGAGATCACTGCCAAAATCCAATACTCCATATTTTTCTAACAAACTCGGTGTTATGTAGTAACACACTGCCTACCCGGTAAACAAGATTATGTTCATTAATATTGATAATTAATTGAAAATTATCTGAGTTCCAGGTCTGTGGTCCCATAGTTTAGATCGATTGCAAAGACAGAGTTCAGCTGTGTTGGAAACCTGAATCTGAAATGTTCACAAATCTAAGACTTGAGTTGTAGTTCTAGCCAGTCTTTCTGCAACCGCTTTCTTCTCCGTACTATCATACACCTGGTGGCTCAATGTCAGTCCTTCTGCTTGTGTTTTGAACCAAAGTTAAATGGTTCCAGTTTTCTCCTGTAGCATGATACTAAGCAAGGTAAGAAATATACCACTAAGAAACAAAATATAATTTTCTATTCCATTCAGTTTCTACTCCAGCACTATCATTTCTGCTCATGGAATTGCACAGATGACCAGTGTTGTAATAAATGTTAATTTATTTCTATGACTTGCAAATCTTGTACCTACTAGCATTTTCCAAACATGTACATAAGCTATCTTGTTTATTTGCATAATTATAGCATTTTACAGCACACAAACTGCTTAACTATACTTTAACGGAAGTATTTAACTATATAGCTTTGAGATTTTTTAAATAATTATGCCTGAACTTAAGATAATATTGAAACCTGATAATTCTAAGATAGTTACAAACCAGTGGAGAATCTCAGTTACAGTAAAAATATGAGCTTCTTAAACTCATCTCTCTCCTTCTGCTTAATTTTCATTTATATTACATTCTTTTTTCTTTACAGGAAGTTATCATTTCTTTCAAATGTAAATCTTTAGTTCTTAGAGAAATTAAGATAAAATTCAGTCATTAGGCTTTGGTTAGTGTCCAAATTTTGTGTAAAATATGTCAATAAATGTGAAAGAATAAATTCCTTGGAACTTAAAACATGCATTAAATGAATATAAAACTTTCTCTGAGTCTGGTATTGATAATTTCATTCCACTGTTTATTTAATTCGAAATATGAATAATTTTTTCCAATAATTTTTTCCTCTTTTTTTTCCTATGAATTTCCTACTCATGTTGAGTCCAGTCCTTTAGCCAGTAAACAGACTAGTCAGCTTTCCTGAAATGGGGCTTCAGGAATGAGCGTCATGTCAGCTCTTTGCATTTAATGTGTAAGACTTATGTTTTTGGAAAAGATTACATATTTATCACATCTCTAAATTATTCTAATACATTAAAATATCTTGCCATTTGTGCATAAAGTGTGATTAACAGTAGAAATTTGAAGGAGTGAATTGGCATGATACAGAATATCTGTTCTGCTGAATATTGAAAGCGACTTTTAGGAAGAAGAGGAATAATGAATTGATACTTTGACAAAGGCCTCAGTAACTTCTGTCAGTCCAGCTACTCCTTGGTACATCAGTACCACTATCTTGCTTATCATTAAACAAAATGCTTCAGCACTCTGAGAACTACTTTTACATAAAAACCCAAAATCCTTTCCATTTAATTATAAGTGTGAGAGATTACAGAATTTTCCCCTCTTTGTCAACAGCTGTGTTCTTCACAGGATATTTTTTTTTCCCTGCATCCATTCCTAGAAATACTTATGCCAGACACTTTTGCATTATTGTGCATCTCTAAATGGAACTGTTGCTTGGTATAGTTACAATGCATTGCATGATAAAGTATTTGTATAGGATCTTTTTAACATGAAGTATAGTTAACAGCAGAAAATTGATGTCTATTATTAATAAAATATAAAAAAAAAATTTATTGCAGTGAATTGTTGTGTCTGTTCATTGAAATATGTTAGCTATGTTACTGCAATTTGGACTGTGAATATTAATATTGAGTAGCCATGATTATCCATGATCATAAGTGATTTGTTATCTCTAACAGTTACACTAAAAAAATTTCAAGTTAGCCAAACACACTTAACCAGGAAAAGGCTTACATTAAAATTTTATGCTGTTTTGCCTCTGAAGAGACAGCACTTACATTACTATTACATAGGATCACAATTAAAAAAAAAAATTTAAACTCATCAGTGACTGAAACTGGAAATCCTTTTTTTAAAAATGAGCATTAGAAGAAACGCTAGCCTGAGAAACAAAAGCAGATAGTTTGCAAGGATGAAGTCAATCTTTAACAGTTCTATACATTTTCTGTAGAGCAGGAACTCTTAGGCAAAATCTTAGATTACTATTGAAATAATCTTTCAACTGAAGCCTGGACAGAGGCTGTGCAATAGCTAATTGCATTTTTGAACAGCAAAGTATGAATTTTCTTGGAAGAAAATGAAGGTCTTACTACTGAACATTATGGTTAGTATGCAACAATTTGCAACTGACTTCTGCAAATGAAAGTAGCACATTGTATTTATTTTTCAAGATGTTAAAGAAGTCATTGTCACAATGCTCAGTGATACATTTCCTGATTGTCATGTTTTTGTTAGTGTGAGAGAAAACAGAGGAATCTCCTCAGATTCTTTGCAATTTGACCAGCCTGCCAAGGTCACACTGACAGCATCATTGGGACAATTCCCTCATAGAAAGGGGGCTAACTTTGGGTCCTTTACAGTTTGACCAGCCTGCCAGAACCACAACAACAGCATCAGTGGGGAAAATCTTTTACATCCTTTATATCAATTATTAAAGTTTCCAGAAACTTGTATATGTATACCAACTAATTTTATTATATAGATTCATGACAGGATAAGGATTTGAAAGTAGCTGGTGATAAGACAGTAACTGCAAAAAGACATCTGGAGTGATATGCAGTCTAACTCCAAGCACTGATAAGCACTAGCAGCTAGTGTGATGTGAATAGATAAACACACGTGACACACGGTTCTTACCCAATAGGTGTCCTTATGGAGGGGACTGTTGACTGATCCCAGAAGCTCCAATGGAGATCTTCTCTACACTTCCCTCTTTCTGTTTAATTTTTATATGGTTTCTTTACCTTTATGTCGAAGCTGAGTGTCTTTAGTCATAAATTCTTTTATTCTTCATTGGTGTAAAAATCTCTCACTTCATGTTTAAAAGTATAGTCAGTAAAATTTATACTGCATGCCCATTTAGGAGAGGTCATCCCTTGGTGGCAGGTAGCCTCTGGGATCAAGTTATGTTTTGATATTATAGTGATATTATAATGAGCAAAGTTCAGCTGAAGGACACAATTTCACCATCTTCCTTGACAGCAGCTACGTGGTTATCTTTGCAGTTCCACGTCCATCCTGCTAATAGAGAGTGCCTGTATCAAAAAGAACATCCCGTTCTCCATTCCACAGATGCTGGACATTCTACTTAACCAGAACAGGCCTTTTCCATGGCAACTGCATTCCTCTCCTGGCAATAACAACTGCATCTTCATGCTAAAACCGCTATAAAATCACAGTGTATTTAACCCCGGGGAAAATTTAGGGAAACTTGAGGTTCTAATTCCCCCAGTTTTTCATTATTTTTCCACACTGATTTAGAATATATTTTGGATATAATCCTAATTTATATCTTTTTAAGATAGTTCATAGGGTCAGCCTGCCAAGTCCTGAAAGAACTGTAACATAACATAAATAGGGGGGACTCCAAATTGAGTATAATATCAACATTTATCATCATTATATGGAGTTTGATGAAAGCAATTTATCATATATGCTATTTCATTGCTCATTAAAAATATATTTCTGTGTTTGTTTGTAGAAGAAAAGATAAATGAATCAAGTTCAATGGAAGGCAGTACAAGCTCCTCAACTAATGAAAAATAGAACACAAGGCTATTATTGTACTTGTCTTTGATGTTGCTACATGACTGCTGATTAAGTTATACTGCTCAAAACAAGGCAGAACACCAAAACATGTAAATGCTTGAATACATCCAATGACATTTAATAAGCCTTTCAAGGACGTAGCTAATTTTAACACAGTATATAAAGCCAAGAAGACCGGAATAGCCAAGCAAGACTTGGTAGAAAACACCTGAGGGGTCAGTGGGATCTGAAAATAATGCTCTATCTATACTTTCAGGGGTGGTTTGATATCATCATTCCTATCTTAATTCTTATTCAGATTTTACTCTGAAATTTAGTCTTCTGTGAAGAAGTGTTTCTTTCTTGTCCTTGGGAAGGCAGGACATCTTTAGAATCCCTCTGAAGTGGCCCCCAAATGGGACATACAAATTTGAATCCTGCCATTGCTACTGCATTTAGGAAGAAGGAATGACTAAGCAGGTAAAATAAGATGTGGCGGTAACGAGTGGAAGGATCAAGAAATGGGGGAATTATCATTTAAAAGAAGCAAAATTGTCCTCTGTCCTCTACTTATATGAAAACATTATTAACAAATTCCTGTTATAAATTAATTCAGAATCTTAGACAGAAGGGGCACATATACCAAGTATTTTAATATCTTAGCGCTGAAAAGGGGTTCCCTAAAGTTGCTGGCCAGTCAAAATCTGTAGACATGGCTGCAGTTCAGTGCAGCTTTTTGTCCACTGACAAAGGATGAACAGCTTGTATGGCTGAGCTTCAAATGTACCACATTTTACCAAAACATTCCTCACTATATTAAAATAGTTGACCCTGATTTCGAAGCATCTGTACCAGATTCCCTTTCACCAACAACACAGCTGTATAATCACTGTCGCTTGAGATGAATGTCCTGCATATTCTGTCCTTACTAAAGCAGCAATTCTAGCTAGATGTTTCCTGCAAAACCTTAAAAGGAGATACAGTTAAAATACAACGAAATACTATCACATTGTCTTCCTAAGAAGTAAGACAAATTCCCAATGACAACAAATGTATGCATTAAACTGCAAAATTGAAGCATGGAACTATGAACAGAAAATACATAAAAATACAAGAATAAATACATAATTGAAAATCCACAAAACCAGAAATACAGTGAAGAAAGAAAAATGGCAGTTTATGTGTGTGGTTTTGAGAAGCAAACAGGAAAAATTTGAACCCATAGATGCTTAGTGCAAGAATAACAACTACCAATACATAAAGCAGAGCCTCCATAAACTGACAACAATTTCTCAACAGGCTTGGGATGAAAGTCATCCTTGAAATTGAGACAGGCAGCACACAAACATAGAGCTGATACATATAATGTGCTGCTTTTTGTATCTCGTTGGCACACAAGATTTACAAAACATCCAAAATTAATTCACAGAAATATTAGGAAAAGTGTTTGTTTTCTCTTTGTAAGGAAGAGAAGTTTCCTTCTCATCCATCCAACAATACTGCTGTATGCAGTAAGACTGCTGAAGTCAGAGCTGACACTCAGGATTTGGCCCAAAATGATGAAGATATCATTGTAGATGAACTGTACAGCTACACTACTTTTGAGGTAACCATGTTTAAATTTATCTTTGCTAATGACTAAAGTCAATAGCATGGTATATGGGAAAAATCACTTCATAGTTTAATGAGAAAATGCATAAATATACAAAAAATGATGTTACATATGCTGAAATGCATCCATGTGTATTATTGCAGTATGTATGGGAAGAGCTGGTCAAATATCACTAAAGACTGTTCATAAGGATTTATTCAAATTTTGAACAGCTGTTCAAGTGAACTATCCTTCTTCACTTTATTATTTGCTGTTTACAAGCATTCACATTCTTACTAGCATTGTGGAAGTACTATTCTTCAGAAAAAAAAAGAAAAATTATGAAAACTCAGTATATGTATCTATCTTTTAACTTTTTTCTTTTGAAAATGTAAGTATTCAAGAACAGGGTAGAAAGAGGACAGTTTTGACAATTTTACAGTATATTTGCTACACACAGAAAAATATAAACAATTTCTTAACAACCTTAGTCTGAACATTTTTTACATAAATTGAAGTTCAACATGTTCTCATGGCAAATAATTTTGAACACCTCAGTTTCTAGTGCTTAGGACTGGCTAGGTTGTGCTCAGCTGAGCAACAGGAAAAAAACAGCAAAAGGGACTATACCACCATAGTACTAACAAAGTCCTCAGGTTAAGAGACTGCTTTGACCTTATGGCACGAATTAACATTACCTCAGGATTCTTTTAATTTAGGCCACCCTGCAATAGCCTCTGGCAGTCAGAGATTATTGGATGAAAGCAAACCAATTTGCTCTGAACAGGGATTCAGAGATATTCATTCAATTCTTGACTGCACCACAGTGTTTTTAGGTGATATTAAGCAGTATTAAAATTTCTGTGCCTCCTTCTGCTGTATGAAGAAGCAACAGTTTTGCCAGGCTTTGTTTTGTCTATGATGGAAAAGACCCTAACTCATAGTTTACAGCTCAGGCTGCAAAGTATGAAATCTTTTTGATTTCTGTGTATCCCTTTATCATGCAAAAGAAAAGAAGACATCCACAACCACCCATAAAAGCAAGCCTGTTAAAATTCGCTTGATCATATGCTCCCATGAAACAATACATATATATGAATACTAGTAAGTAAAAATATCCTATGAATGGATCTACACATATGCATGGATTGTTTTTGTGGAGTGAAGTGTTCTCCAAAGTCTAGCTTTTCTGATGTGTTCCAATGGACATACTGCTCAGCGAAAATTTGGATGCTACAGAACTTTAATATGATAAGGTGTGTGCAAAGTCTGAGAAATATAAGCATATATCCTGTACAATTTATATTTGGATGTTTATTTGGTCATGTATTTGTGAATTAAAGCATGCTGAATTTGTATTACCATGTACTAAACATTTGTTCTACAAAAAAATTAAATACAAAGTTTGGAATTTCATTGGGTTTTATTGAATTTTAAAGCAAACCCTCACAGGTATTTCAACATAATTTGTATGCATGAATTCCATAGAAACTGAAAGAAAATTTAGCCAACTGATATTTTTCCTGCAGATTTATATGCTATCCTTGTTTATTCAGTACATACCTTTAAAGGTATAATCAGAGTTCTCTGAGGGTAAGTTTCTTACTAAAGCCATTGTCTGAAAAAATTAGCACATCATATTATGCAGACATAAAGCAATGTTTGAATTCTGCAGAAAGTCAAGAGGATATGCTGTATATCTAATGCAAAGGAAACAGAAGATGTGGTATTCTCAAGTATATAAAATATTTATGGTCTGACTGTAACATCAGCGGTAGTGACAGGCTGCATTCAAAATGCTTTAGAGACTTAATCTGATTATTTAATTGACACATGTCCAAAATTCTATGTGTTGATATCCAGTGTCAAAATTTTCACTTTAGCATAATATTGGGAATACTTGGAGAAAAATGTATAAAAGATTGTCTGGGGCTATTTCTACTCAGCATCTCTCTCATGGGTAAGAAGTGGGAGATTGGATACCAAAGGAAAATGCCACTGATTTTAAATTTTGAAATATTATTTTTAGAGTTTTATTTGCAGATTTTGGGTCAGTTGTCAAATTATGCAGTTATCTGTGAAAAGTTTTCTGACCTTGTCTTTATAACTTATAGTCATATTTGCCAGATTTCACAAAAAAATGCTGTTTCATTTCAGTCACTTTCAATTTTGTGCTTCCAGTTTGTTCCCTGCAACAACTGACACCACAAATGTTGCTCTATAGTTTCTGTATTTGTCATATTATATGAAACAGGAAAATAAGATAAATTTTACCATTCCATTTTCCATCTTCAGCAAAATTCTTGAACTATGAACTCCTTCAGCTTTTACAGTGGAAGGTCTTATATTTTATGGAAATGGCTTAAAGCAAGACTCCTACTGTCATATATACCTAGGTAGAGCAACATAATACATTAAAAAGAATGATAATGCAGCTACATGAAAGATGGTTTATAATCAGCAATACATGCTGTCTGTAGAGGGTAATAACTTCGCTATTAGTTATGCATTGCCATAAGTGTACATAGGCTTCAAAGTCAAGGCTTATGGAATAATTAATGAACCAAACAAGAAATATTTTCAACATGCTCAGAAGACCTAAACTAACACAAGTCCCAGCTGAGGAGGAAAGCAAGCTCAGAGCAACTGGGGAGCTATGAAAAATCAAGTATGCCATGAATGGGGGAGACACAGGCCGAGTGCACAGCTGTTCTATGTGCTCGCAAAAAGCTAATGCATTAAATAGTTAATCTTTCATTATCAATGTGTAATCAGTTGACATGGTTTGCTCCATACATAAGAAAACTGGTGGCTGCCCCCCTGAGAGTATAATTCCAAGCTTTATCATTATCAGTCTTTAGACGAAACTGTTTTAGACACAAAATACGGCCACAGTATTCTTTTTTCTTTTCCAAAAGTATGAAGTAAAAGAAGGAGGAAAAAAAGACAGAAGAAAGAGGGAGATATCAAGACAAACTTTTCACCTTTGTTATCAATGATCAATATTGAGTTATGAACAAACTTTACAGATTAATTTGTGGATTAATACATTCTGCCAGCAGCCCCTGCCATTTCAAAGGATCTATAAAAGGTTCAGGGAACAAGACTGAGGCAAGAATATTGTTCAGCTATAATTACTCCTTTGGAAAGGTGCCTTTATTTGCTCCCTAAAGGTGGTGAGTCCTTTTTGTGGTGTTGGTATTGGTAGTATAAGGAGGAGCAATGAGGAATGAGATGGAGGATGGGACTCCAGGAAGACTTCCACTAGTTACAGCCACTGGGGTTTAATGCGATCTATAAACTCATCTGTCTGTTTACATACCAGCAAATGATACGTCTCTCTGATCCACTTACATTTTCAAGCCTAATGTATACACAGGGCACTGACGTTGTGTATACAAGACACAGAGATAGCTTGGGGCTGTGTGCTGTCCCTGCTTTCACAGCACACTGTCACTCTTATAAATAAAGCATTCGCTTGGGAAAAGAGTCTGAGAGCTGGAGAGCCACATCGCGTGCAAATCCAGCTCAGTGCCTGAGCTTCCTCGAGGTTGAGGCTAATCCTAACTGACATGTTACAGTAAAAGTACTTTATAAAATCAATATTAAATTCACAGCCTTTGACATCCTGGGACATCAAAGATAAAGGGGAAATAAGCCGTGGAGTAAACAGTCCTGCAGCTATGCCAGTTGCTCAAGGAGAGAGGCAAAGGAAGACACGGGATACCCTGGGGTAAATTAGTACAGTGCTAGTCTTGTTTTTATACCAAGGTCTGACATCAATGAAAACATTATAAAAACAGCACGCAAACTCTTACAAACAAGAAAAAAAAATATTAGGAAAGACCCACTCAGTTACAAATTCATATAACCTTTTAAGGTTAAAACAATAAAATGCTACCTATACAAGCTGCAGTGTTAGCTTCCTCTTTCAGTATATGATACCTGAGAGTGCTAACATAATTAGAAAAATCTCTCAACAATATATCACTGAGCTAAAGAACCACTGGGCTAGAATTTGATTGCACAATTCTAACCTGATAGTGTCATTGCCACTTTCTGTGATGTAACACCCATGTGTATTCTACAGTCATTGTGACTGACATAAAATCAGCCATCATTGTGTTTGTACTTTGGGTGTGAAATCCAAATTGCATGAGTTATTGAATCAAGAGGAGAAGGGCTTGAACTATGATGGAACTATTATACTTGCTTGCTGAATTCCAGATTCCATCCTCCATATATAAAATGACAGATTTGATACTTTAAAAGGTAACATTGGCTTTGAACAAGGATAAAAGTAAGACAGGATGAGTTAAAAATTGAAAAATATTCCTCCTTCTCCTTTCATATGCTCCCCAAGCCATTCTGTATTGATGAATAAACGTAGCACATACTCTTGATGCAAGGTTGTGAAGTCAAGATGATGAGTAGAAAACTCCTTACTGGAGACTTGCATAGTGTGAGCTAAAAAAGTTGTTTGTCTTTTTGTGGCTTTTATGTAGTCAAGTTTGTAGCTTTAATTACTCCTGTTGGTCCTTGCAACAACTTTAAGAACAGATACTTTTCACCTAAAGCATTTGATACACAAACACTTCTACTAAGAATAGGTGTTAAAAGGGTAGAAAAACTAACTTTTGCAGAGTGAAATTTTCTAAAACTATAATTTAAAAGCTACTATCTTTGAATTTTCATAGGAAACTTGTAATGTATTTGTACTTATGGGGAAATGATACACTATTGAATGTCTTGTGAACCTCATGAGGTTCAACGCGGTCAAGTGACAGGTTCTTCATCTGTGTTGGGGCAATCCCTGATTTCAATACAGGATGGGGGATAATGTGATTGGGACCAGCCCTGTAGAGAAGGACTTGGATATGCTGGTTGATGAGAAGCTCAACATGAGCCGGTAGTGTGTGCTCGCAGCTCAGAAGGCCAACCATATCCTGGGCTGCATCAAAAGAAATGTGACCAGCAAGTCGAGGGAGGTGATTCTGTCCCTCTATTCCTCTCTTGTGAGACCTCACCTGGAGTATTGTGTCTGGAATCCTCAACATAAGAAGGATATGAAACTGTGGGAACAGGTTCAGAGGAGGGCTACAAAGATGATCAGAGGGCTGGAGAACCTCTGCTATGAGGGCAGGCTGAGATGATTTGGCTTGTTCAGCCTGGAAAAGAGAAGGTTCTGAGGATACCTTATAGTGACTTTCCAGTACCTGAAAGGGGTCTATGTGAGAGCTGGAGAGGGACTGTTTACAAATGTTTGCAATGATAGCATGAGGGGCAATAGCTATAAGTTGTAGAGGGACAGATTTAGACTAGACATAAGGAAGAATATCTTCACCATGAAAGTGGTGGGGCATTGGAACAGGTTGCCCAGGGAAGTTGTGGATGCCTCATCCCAGGAGGTGTTCAAGGCGAGGTTGGACGGGGCCTTGAGGAGCCTAGTCTAGCAGGAGGTGTCACTCCCACTAGATGACCTTTAGGGTCCCTTCCAACCTAAACTATTCCATGATTCTGTGTTTTCCTAGCTTGCTGTATCACATAGAGAATTGTTATTAACAATTCTCTGGTTAGTATTTCTGATGAGACAGCTCATATGGTTCAGGAAAGACAAAAGTAGTATGTTTCTTAGAATAAAATATGAGAAAGAGAGCATAATAACAACCGTTTTAATTTAAGTACTATGTCTTCATGAAAGATGTTTCTCTCCTGATGCTTAGGAAGACACATAATTGCAACAATGTTCAGTCCTGAAGTTAGGAAGAGCTAGGTACCCACAAATGCTTCTGCATAGCTTTATTACATATACTTGAGACTACCAGAGTAAACTCAATGAGAAAGGGCTGAAGGAGTGAAGCTGTGAAGGTGAAAGTACTGACAATCAAAGGAATAAGCCACCTCACCTTCCCTTGCACTAGGGCATGTACATTTTTAGTCATACAAATGAGTATAAGTTTCTTTAGTACTTACACTTGTTCTCAGCATTTAGGAGATAATGATTAAGGGAGTAGTGTAGTGTGGAAATGATATTAGAATAAAAAAACCCCAAAAAATAAAAAAGACCAGAAAGGCTTATTCTACTATCTTCTCTTAGCATGTCTGTGATGCTTATTAGGATAAATAAAATCTTTGTCAGCAAACAGGGTCAAACCTTTTCAAAGGCATTAAAAATACCAAACCAAGCTTTAGCCTGAAGCTAATGTCTTCATCTGGGAAATAAAAAACCCTCACTGCCTCCTCTAAATACACTGCTGGGTCTCAGTGACCAACAACTACTCATGACACCAATAGCCTTTGTGGATCTTTCATGTACTTGGAAGCATGGCTAGTATGAAGTTAGGGGAGAGTCAAAAGCTGGGTTAAACAACTGTTTATCCATTATTTTACCATTGTAGAATAAAAAAGAAATATTGCTGATGGTAACTGCCAGGAACTAATGCTTTTCAGGTTGCTTTACTCAGAGGCATACAAGATGCAGTCCAAAGCAATCTGACAGCTCAGAAGACACAATTCATCTGGCCTCGTGGAAGACCCATGATGACAGCTTTGAGGATGATAGATAACTGGAAAGGTACTCCTCACATCAAAAGCAAACTCAAGAAAATGAAAGAATTTTCCGAGGGAAGCCATGTATTTATTTAAACTATTCCAAGATTCAAATAAGTTACGTAAAATCAATTTTTAAGAAAAATTTCCTTTGTAGTGCTTACTGTGACTACTCCTTACTCCTCCAAAAAGCAAACCCATTCCTACTGTTGCATTAGGGACTTATTTTTGTGTATCCTCTATGATATTTTGTGAGTTATTATAGAAACACAATTATTTTCTTGTATAAAAATAATATGAAAATTTGTAATACACATTTGATTTTCTTGAGGTGTCAGTACTGTTCATATTATTGGGTGCTATAGCTCATTTAATAGCTATTTTCATTCTGTTCTGTATATGTTTGCACACTGTACTTTTCATAATAACATCTGAACAGCTCACAGCAGTATACTGAGGAACAGGAATAACATCCATTACAGATTATTTACAATTTCATTCCTCCAAAAGAGAAGGCATATGCAGTTGGTGCCTTATTTTTGTTTGATTTTAATTGCACAAAAGGTTAACTAAATAACATCTTTAACTATGTAGTAGAGAGAGATAATATTACATGTTGAAGTAATAGAGAAGAACTATACTTCGGCTTGTTCCTTCAGGAAATAACGCTTCAAATGGAATGTCTCTTGCAAAATGTCCTACAGGGTATAACCATATGTTCAACATAAAATAGATACATAATAAATATTCAAAACATTACATAGCATTATAAATTCATATAATTGCAAATGTTTAATTGAATTTTACACAAATTATTTATTACAGCCTCTCAAACTGTTTTTGTTCAGATTAGCTACAACCTTAGGATAGCAAATGAATAAAATCAAGACTTTAGCACAAAATGCTAAATGTGCTTAATGTTTCATTATTCCTTCTGTAGTATTCAAATCTGCTGGACTCTCTCTCTCATCTTTCAAGCAATTTTTGAGTTAATATCTCAATGTCATCTCTTGACTAGCAGTATATTACCAAATAGAAAATTAGTGAGCAGAAATATTAGTCTCTCCCTCTCCTTTGGATGTCCAGTTATTTGTTTATACTAGTAATGGTAGATGAAACAAGGGATTCAGATATAGGATTTTGCTTGATATTGCACAGTGCTGCTTTTAGCTCATGGTTAATTTCCAGGCAGTCATGCTTAAGAATCTCTGCTATAAGGTCTATGAACTGCAATGGACTATTGTACTGTTAGTCTTTTACTTTATACTCTGGTAAGACCACAGATAGAACCAGAGCGCAATTTTTCTTTACTAGAAACTAGTATGTAAAAGTGGCCCAAATTAGGTGACACATTATCGTAGTAGTTATTAAAAATCTGAAATTTGTGTACCATCATTATACATTCATTATTCAAAAATATGTAAGATAGTGAGGCTATACATGGGGCATCACAACTGTACCCCATTATCACTGAGTGTTAATTAAATAACCTGAATCCAACCTGAGATTCTTTGGCTGAGCTATGTGTAGGAAGCCCATATAAATAATTATACCCTTGAATAACGATTATCCACTTCTACTGATACAAAAGCTTTCTCCTTCCTGCAAGGATGAAGAAAATACAAACAAGAGAACATTTTAATTTTTAAAATACTCCCCATGCTTAATATTTGATGTTACTTTTCAAATAGTACTTTTTCAGATTGTGAAGAAAATGTTACCACTTTATCACTGATGACCAATTAAGTCACGATTCTCTCCTGTGCAGACTCCTCATTGATGAAATATTAATGTGACCTCAAATATGCTGGAAAATTAAAACTATTTGTGAATCTCTCACAGTGAATCTCATTCTAAATAACATCTCTATGGCAACTGTACTATAAATCAAAAATTAGATTAACAGCCAACTGTATCAGTATAATCATAGTCAAATATGTTAAATTAAGCTATGCCATAAAGTGTGGACTATTTCAGCCTGATATGCAACTAAGGAAATAAATAAACCAAATATACATATAGGTGACTCATTCTGCATTTAAAATATACTTCAGATCTCAAAATTGTTTTTTAATATGATTTCCTCTCCACATTTCCTCTTTCATTCCAGGTTTCCTCCTGCATAACCAAAAAGTATGAAGTGAAGAAGTCTAAAAAGGTTCTTTCACAATGCATATCATTGTGTGCATATTGTAGCATTGCACACCACTCACCCACATGGGTAGCACCACCAAGAACACTTGCTGAAGCAACTGCTGTTGAATTTACATGAAGGCTGTAGAATTCGTCCCAAAATATTAATGTTTTAGCAAGATAAAAAAGTAAAAAGACAAAGTTTTTTTAAGTAAAAAACTTGAAGCATCACAGAAATGTTAAATCTAAAGTATAAAGGTCAAAACTTCCTCCATATATCGCAAGTAATAATTTTTTAAATATTTCATATGTTTCCAGATAAAAACCGCAAAGTACAACAGCTTCCCTCCCATAGTTATCCTAAACCCAAAAGATAAATAACAGTGCTTAAGGCAGTAAAATCCAGGAGACCTAGGCATGGGTTACTTCTTCCAGAATTAGCAGCTGCCAGTCTCGGGTTGAAATCCAGCCCATGTCATCAGATAACAAAGAGAATTACTACTTTGTGTCTGTCTAGTGAATATGGTTTCCATGGAGTTTATTAGAAAAAGATGGTCACACAGAATACTGATTAGGCCTCATGTTTTCTTAAAAAATCACAGTTTTTCTTACTTAAATTAAGTAAACTGATATGAAGAAAGATGCTATCCCCTTTTAGAGCTGTCCATATGTCTCATTCATGCCATTCCCTAATTGGACTAAAATCTCATAGAGTTGTCTGTACCTGCAGTCAGCTTGGTCTTTAGTGTCAGATCCCCTTAGTTTATAGTGTTTTCTTTCTGTATTATTTAATTTTGTTTGAAATGGATTGTTAGGCTTTTCAGGGGCAACTAAACCTCACCCATTCTAATATAAGAAAAATCCTGATAAAACTCCCAAATGTTTTAAGGGATAGAATCCTGTATAATCTGTGGACAATGAGGCTATATCACGTGAAGCTTCTTTACTGAACTTCAGATCACAGTTCCCCAATCACACTAGTACTAAATAGGATGCCTGTTTCAAAAGAGAGATTTTTCCCTTGGTTCCACAGACACAGTCTTAAGGAAAAAGGGAGAGTAAAGCAGTTCCTCAAAAACAGCTTCTTGCATTAGTATTTCAGGGTCATCTTTACAGTTTTCTTAGAAACTTGATGGTGGTTTTGAGATTACTTTGCCCAGCATTTAGCTTCTTCCTTGTTAAAACAGAAAGTTCCTACAGCATCTACATTTTTGTATATAGCATAATGGACCTCAGAGGATGTTTTGAGAAAACAATGGACCACTATATCTGCAGAAAGATTAAGCCTAAATGCTGCACTGAGTGGTCTGTGTGGGCCCCTCTAGGCTACATAAATTTATATCAGCTATTAACTGGTGAAAACATAATGATACATGATGAGTAAGTGATTGATCAGAGTAAAAAAGTTATATCAGAGACACTGTTTTAGAATATGCTTCTCTTTATATGAAGGATTTTGAGATTCTTTAAGGCCAAAGTGATGTTTCATGTTTCTTTCACTTTTCTTGATGTAAGAATGTGGTTGGTACCATGAAGGATGATAAAAGTGCTTTATGTAAACCAGTAAATTCTGTCCTACTTTGCAACCATTACACATCTTGACTTACAAATTCCCTTTGGAAAATTCAAAATATTAATTGGATTCAGTTATTTCAGTGTAAAAAAATGAACTTATTTCCCCTGTCAATGATATACAAGGAAACAGGTATTTAGTGGTACAGGTGATATACTTAAGAATATATTCATAATACGCATAATGAAATCTTGCTTGTTCAAAGAACACCTTCCATGTATTTCAGTTTGCTAAGGAGTGAGGAGAGTATCACACTTAGATCCATTGTAGTCCTTGTTCCTGCAGCTTTTCACAGGCACTCCTGGTACCTTAAATGTTACAGAGGAATCGATATTGTCATTGAACATCTTGTAAATAAGATATATATATGTCAAAGAGATTGACATTACTATAGAAGTCTAAGACAGACCACTACAATGTTGTTATTTTATCACAGTAGCCTGTATGCTACGAAGTAATTAATTACTATTTACTTGGAAATATCAAAAATTCTCATTGGACCATTTTATATAAAATCCAGGTAAGTTTGTTATGGAAAAAAATATATATAGAATCAATTTCTTGAAATCTACCTGCAAAACTTCATTTCTAGTTAATTCAGTATAACTGTACAACAATTTATAGGTGTTAGGTCTGATGATATGTCTCGTGATGCACACAAGGTGATGCTACTCCTGCGATTCATCAGACAATCTGGTTTGGCAGGAAGCTAGATGGAACTTCAGAAGACTGCTCTCTGTCAAGCATATCAGCAAGAAAGAATGGGCTTGGTGAACTACAATTCCCAGGTGACATGATTGCTGTAGCAGAAACAGTTTGATGAATTGCAGAAAGTAAACTAAATAAAATTGTGTATTTTAAGCACCTGTTATATGTAATTTGGATTTTCCTAGTAGGAATCTTCCACAGGACATTTATGTAACACTTGAATTCTTTAAAAATCAAACAAAATTATTATATTTTCAGAACAGACTTCATACTTATATATATAACTTTTACTATATTTTCTCAATATTGTTATTTATGACTGATCCTTATTCAGTCAGCCCAATGAGATCTTCATGCTGCTTTTCATATCTTAATCTTTTGACAACAATAAATCCATCTTATGCATGCCAAATGTTTGACTCTGTTCTCTCACTTTCTGCCTGAGTAAATTTTGATATTTTATGTTCAATGTGCTTAAATTTTTTTACAGGAAGGGAAAATTTGATGTTACATTTTCCAAGAAAGTTCTGTACTAACTTATAGAAATGTTACTGTGCCTAGACATCTATTTTTGGATTTCATGTTCCTCCATTTTATAGCTGAGTCTTTCCTTTTTTGATCATGCTATTTGTCTCTGTTTTCAGTAGAAACATTTTTGTTGCTGTTTTATTTCTTGTATTCCTTGACTGTTCATTGGATCTCCACAAATCTATTAACTTTTCAGCTCCTCCTTAAAGTTAATTTGTATGGTGTAGAACTTCACTCCTCAATCAAAGGATTATTTTTCTTCTTGAGTAGCAATGTAGGCAAACAACAGGGTATCTTAATATGGTAGTTGGTCACCATACAGAAGAAAATAAAACAGGAACAAAAAAAAATTCTCAACAGGAAAAAAACCCAGCTTGCTATCCATATAAAGAAAAATTGAGAAGCTTTAAATATCTGGAAAATATCTTCATAATCTTTACATGGAACCACAGACTAGTGAGCAGTAATGGCACAGTTTGACAACTGAGTTAAACACAAGGTGGAGGAATGAAGTGATTATTTTCAGAATAGAAATGGAAGCCTACAAATTTATTTTAGCACTGAGCTTTGAAGCAGCCTCCAAAATATTTTGTGGGAGATAAACTGTTAAGAAAACGTTTTTATTCCAACTAAGGTAATGATGGAAAATAAAATGACGCCCAGTGCTGTCACACTGAATGCATGCCACCCACCTGTTAGGTTGTAGACTTTAGAAATCAGAAAAATAGCTTTCTTAGAAACATTACTCAGAATGAGTAGTGCCATGACCTCAATATATGTCTGCCAATGTTTTTGTAGCTGGGTCAGCAAGTGACAGACTGTAATTACTTTTCAAATGTTGAATTTCATTTTCACTCTATAAAACTAATTTCAAATCTAGAAGCTGAATCAAACCACAATATCAGAAGAACATATTTTATATTTCTTATTGCAAGACACAGTTAGAAAGAAAACTTATTTTGTTTGTATTCCTGTTAGAATCTGTGTTTTAAATAGAGATTTTTAGGTAGGAGGACAAAGCATGTTTATCACATTCTGAGAGAAATATGAAGATTGCAGTATTTTATCATGTAAGTATGCAAAGATTATCGAATCATTTAAAAACCTTGACAATTATGATAAACAAGTGCATATAAATACATATAAATATATTACACAGAGAAGAAATCACTGTTTATACTTGTTCTTCTATGCTGTAACAGCAGATAAAAAAGAATCAACAGCCTACCTGCTGATTTACAGCACATAGACAGAAAGTTGGAGATTTTTCTATTCAATGTAATACATGATCTATGGTTTCTCCATAAAATAATTATAATTCCATCTTAAAAAACATGTTTCTTCAAAATGAAATCCTAAGAGATTATTACAGTAGAATTTTCTAGTGCTTCTTTTTTGAAGCCTACTCTCAGCCCTCACAGGTCACTAAGCCTATTGGCAGATTCTGAATAAGAAAAGCTTTGTTCACAGCAGAGAAGGAAGGAATTAGGAACATTTAAGCAAATCAGACAAGTTCACAGTAGCAGAAAGAAGCCATCCAAGGATCTGAGGGAGTTGGTGCTGAGAGACCTTTGTACCATCTAGCATAGAATTCTTGTACTAATCTGTATCTTCACTTTCATTACTAACTTCCCTAAAGGCAAAATGCCAAATACTTTCCTGAAGTCCTACAGAAAAATCAAACTACATTTCCCTTACATAAAATTTCTTGTCAAATGCAGGTTTCAGATTACTCTGGTGCAATGTCTCAATGGGAAAATACAATCACAGGCTTTCATTTATCATTTATTTTCATGACTCAAATTATTATTTTCTTCAAAATTTATTCTGAAGCCTCACAGGCTATTAAAATTATTATTACCATTTTAATTATTGTCCTTTTTCATGAACACCTGGTATAGAGTAGTAACAAGGTGTTCAGAGTTAGATTGACTGATACAAGAAGATGCTCTATTAAAATAAGGAAACTGAAGTTAGAAACTATAAAGATGGCTAAGATTTATACTGTTCAGCCAGTGAAAAAAAACTGAGAAGAAAGAAAAACATTAAAAAGTACAGTATATGATATCATCATAACAGCATGCATCAATGCCCTAGGAGCTAGAGAGCAGGGAAGGAGTAAAGTTTGGAGGATACAAAGAAATACAAAGCAAATATAATTTTCAGAATGTTGAATGAATTCTGATGTTATTCTGCTATGAAATACTGATGGAATTCACAAGTTAATTGTATCTTGTGTACTGTCAGTCCTTACAGAGTATGACAGTATTTCAGTTACTTCAGTGGCTTAAGTAGCCAAGAACTTTGCAGGACATCTCAAAGCAGAGATTCAGCTTGATTCCTGGAAGTCTGGTTTGGCTGTATGGTGAGCATTCACATTTGCAATAGAAGTGGTTGTTCTATGAACCTATATATTATTCTATATGTGAGAACTGAAGACGGGCTTCTCAGATTTGGGACTCTTAGTTTAAAAGATGCATTTACCTTTACTGTGTGTCTGTCTGATTTTCCTACCTTTAGGATGAGGAGTATCATCTGCACTGTCATAAGGACCAAATGGGTATAAATGAACTGCTGCATGAAATAGCCAAACAGGTCAGTAATGAATGCCACAGAAAAGACATCAAAAATTTCTGTCTTCCAAGTAATATCTAAATAACACAGAGTAAAAAAGGCATAGGACCACACACTGAACAATGAACAGAACACAGAACTCTGAATAAATGCTCATTAAGAAAGTATCAGTCATCCTCTGCAGGAAATGTGAAAAGGGTCCTTTGAAAACCGGTGTTTGTGATGCTTTAATTAAGCAAAACATGACAATGGCATGCAAAGGGAATGATGGTGAAAAATTAAGTTTCTGCAGTCACCTTTAAATCAGCAATATTAGAAGTTTTGACTCCCTTAATTTGCATCTTCATATATTTTTAAATGTTTTCTAGTTTAACATAAAGGCGGGTTCATTTACAAGGCAATATACATAGCCTTGTAAGGCTCAATTTCAACTTAAAATTCATGTTTTGTATAATTGTAAACATACTCTGTTGTTTGCCTACTGTTAGATTAAGTAAGGTTGGCAAGCATCAGTACTAAAAGGTCTTTTTTTCTAAAGTCCCTGTGTTTTGAAGAGTTTCAGAGTGCCAAGAAAACCACACACTCTGTGACTGCTTCCAGCTTGATTTCCTGAACATCTATTGCAACTCATCTTTCTGCTCTCTTTTAAGCTGTCAATACAAGTGACACCTGACCTACTTTTGGGAACATGCCATGACATGGAACCCTTGAAGTCCCACAAGATAATTAAAAGTGCTAGCTTTAATATAATAACAAAACCAAACCAAATACCAATAAAAGAGATTAATCTCAGCTCTTTTTGCTTTGAAACAGAGCTGCAAGCAGCGACAAGAAGTAGTGATGATCTGCACAAACCCATCTGTTCAGCATTCACATTACTTGGTATTTATAATGTGTATGGTACTGCATATGCACTGACCCGGAGATTTGTGTATAGTGAAAAGTAAGAAAAATCTCTACAAAGAATTTATTATAAGGCAATAGGAGTATTATATGCAATGGTAACTTCTTACTTGTATTGTAACACAATAACTAGAATGTGATAGTTTAGCAGAACTTAAAGATTTAAATGGAGAAAATTACTCGTCTGCATATTCCAGTGATATTAGTGTTATTGCTGGTTGCATATAGAGAAAAGATACTTCACATACTTTCTTAATAACAGATCTTTGTTTTCAATAAATTTCAGGTGATCCAGATGTTAGCTATTATCTAATTTACACAAATATGCTTGTTTAATCCTGAATACATTCTCTGAAATTTGTACAAATATTCTTTCTAAAAATTATGCCATAAACAGGTACTTAATCCCCTAATGATTTGGACAGATAATTTTAAATGCAGAGGACTGAATATTTAAACTTTTAGTTTTGACTGGAGAAAAGATTTATGTTTTGTGAGTCATGAGATGCCTGTTATCACTTAGTATGAGTCATAAAAAGACTGAGCTCATGTTTGAAAGGATTGAAGATATATTTGTGTAAAGAACAATCACTGTCATGTTGTAAGATAACTTTTTAAAAATAAAAGCATATTAATGCTACAAAGTTCATCTTTAACTCAGAAAATAATACCCTAATGAATAAATGTATTGACATCGGGCTGTACTGGATTTCTTGCAATGTCCTGTCAAGCATCTGTTGCTAGCCATTACAGGAAATAGGATGCTGAACCAGATGGACCACCAGTCTGCTTTGAGGGAATTGGTATCTGATGTGATACCAACACTTAAAGTAAGTACACCAGCATCAATTTGTTCAGAAGGCCCAAATGCACACAGAAAGAAAAAAAAATAAATCTCGTTAAGTACATAAGCATATATCCATAAAGAGAAAGAAGGCCAAGGGGCAATTCTAGACACCCAGAAAATGAGAAACAAAAACTTGTAAAAAGAAATGTTTAAATGAACAAAAAATGCAGAGCAGCATTTTTTTTTTCTCACTCTGATGGCTGGCAGATTAATCATACTTCTACTACAAAAGGAAGACCAAAACCTAAATTCCTTTAAAAATCCATTTCTATAGAAATAACAATGCAGATTACAATATAACTTTTGTTTTCATAGTCTTATGTTTCTGAGAAAACTTGTGTAAAATTGAGATTTACTCATGCTATGTACAGTCTCTGTGTAGATCGTAAAATGATCTTGCTTGTTTGAGGCCAAAGTTATTGAGCTTATTGTAAGACAGTTATCTTAAAATATGGGATTTCTAAAAAAAAAAAAAGTAGAAAAGCGCATAATTACTTTGATGATGAATTGCAGTGTCTGATACATATTGGGCTGTTAGAGTCCCAAGTGCATGTCTCTGCTTTAAGGAGTTTATCTTTCTGAACTCAATGCCAGTTTGCTGATAAAAGTCATTATGATGAAGCAGGTGGAAGGATGCCCTGTTGAGGATCTCCTCAAAAGAGTTCTAAGAAGACTCAGAAGACTCAGGGCCCTCTGCTGAATCTCTCACTATTTCTTGCTTACCTGCTCTGCAGTGGGGCTGCAGCCATGCCTGTGCCTAGCCAAACACCTCACTAATTCAAACTGTAACCCTGATCTGTGGTCTGTTCTGTGGACTTGCCTGGAAACACTGACCTTGTGTCTGATCCAGGTCACTGTCTTCAGGTCTGATCACACCCCTGACTTTACTGATTCAGCTTTTCAGCTTGACCTTGGACCTGCCTCATCACCACAGACAAGATAAATTATTTGTACTCTTGGCTGCAACTAATAACTGTCATTTAACCTGCTTTGGTCACCTTGTTTGGGTATTGTGGGACCCTTGTAAGCAAGACTTCTGCCTGCCTTGGTATTGTGCTCAGCTTCTGCTTCCCCTGCCCTTGCAGAGCTCTCCTTGCTACTCCCTGATAAGGACTTTCCTGGAGGTTAATGGAATACAGGGAAGAGAGACAAATGATAAATAAAATTAAAGCCTGATCAGCGTTTGTCTAGAATGGAGTGTGTCTCTTCAACAGCTGGTCACAGAAGAAAGTCAGATGTATAAACGATATCTATTAATTTATATATGGGAACATCTTTTGCAGGCACACCAGAACTTAGCCTGTCTGCAGTGCTTTAGCCAGGAGCGATACTGTTGCTAGCAAAACCCATACACCCCTGCTAGCTCCAGCCTTTTTTTGACTGTATGACCTCAGATTGAAAGCAAAGTTTATTTCCTTCAGCACTGTGCTGTGTGTCACATTAAATAGGTATGACTCTGACAGTGGGCTGAAGGGTGCCCTCCCATTTTGTTGCAAGGTTCAAGACAGACCCCTTAGCTTTCTAAGCTTCTCCTCAGAGAGGAGCCTAGGTGCGCTTTGATCTGTCTCTAGTTGCAGACTTAGATAAATATTTATGACTAAAGGATTGTATGGATGGATGTATATGGGTTAGCCACCAGTTGGAATTAGTGTAAACAGTAGGTAATTTATTTTAAATGACAGAAAAAATAAGTTTGGAATTGCCACTGATAAATCCACTTGCTATGTTAGCACTAGGAGATTATTATTGGCTAACAAGGATCACATATATGTGTACATATATATAACTTGAGTTAGTAGTTATTTTCCTAGGGAACAGCCGACAAAGACAGAGGTGTGCAATTCTTATTCAAAAAGTGTTCCTTCTTGGGGTGGGGAAGAGAAATTTAGATCCATCAACCTCTCAATCAGGTAAGGTGGTAATTTCACCCCCCACTTCCCCCCAAAAATCCCAGTCTCCAAGTGCCAATTTTATACTTTTTTGGAAGGTCTTTGGAGTCTCTTGGTGAGGTGGGACTAAGTCAATTAACATTTGTTGACTGGTTCTTGGTAAGACCCCTTATGCCATCAGAAGTGGGGACTCAGTGGTTTGCCGCACCTTCAGGGTGGTGTGCTCAGTATGTGCTTTTGCAGGTGTTCCTGGTCTTAATTGAATCAGCAACAGACTGTGAGGCCTCTGCCTCACTGCAGGTGTCACTCAACTGATTTGAGAGACCGCTTTCTGATCCATCTATCTTGCAAGATAAGGTTGTTCTTGTTCAAGTACAACTGCTCTCTTTGCAGAGTTCTGTGTTTGTCATCTGCAAGACCTAGCAAGTTTGTTATATCACAGCTGTGCGAAGCCATCATGCTCATAGTAGAGTAGAATAATCTTTGATCCGTCTGCAAAACATATGTAAGCATATTAATAAATCTTGAAATACAGGCTTAAATCTGTAGACAAAAATATATTCATGAATTCTGCAGAGACTTTATTCTCTGCCCATAGAACTAGCTTTGACTTGCTTGCGTTCAGCTTCAGCTGTGTGTTCTATTTTTCTTAAACACTGAATCACAGCGAGGCTAAGGAGAATGCTTGATGTGGTGGTGGGCAGGTATATTTTCATGTCAATCTTATACCTACTGCTACCATCACTGTGTTGGCAGGACTGGTGAAATATTTGATCCCAGTAAGACTTGACAGGAAAAGGCCTCATTGAGACATAATTTCAAGTTGCTGCAGAAATTTTGGTGAAACAAGGATGTCAGTAACCCAGACATAGAGGGTGTGAAGTCTATGCCTCATTCTTCTGAAAATTAAAAGTAATGCTGTCACACCTGTAAATTTCAGTAAAGGAAACCTTTAAATTTGTATGAGGACCACCATGAAACCTGTAATTAGCAAGTTTCTGCTGATGAACACCACTAACATCTTCCTGAATGCCAGGTCCTCCATGTCTTCTAAATAATTTAAAAAAGTATTCTATCAACTTGAATTTCAAATTTATATTAAGAAAAATGGTAATTTAAAGAAGTCTTACAGATAGTGGTCTAAGATGTTCTATTCCTACCAACATTCCTTCTTCTTACTTGTGGCACTCATCTTGGCATCTTTAATTGATTCAGCTAAAGTATTATAAACCTGACAATGCATCTTTTGCCCCTCTTCTGTCAATAGAACTATATTCTTACAAAGTAAGTCCTCAGCTTTCAAGATTAACTATCTCTGTATGGAAAAATCAGTCCTAAGCATCCAGCAACGGTTCACTAAAATCCGGTGTGTTTTTATTCTATACTCATATTTAGCACAATAAACCCTGGAAAAATACTTTTATATTTCTAATTAATACATTAAGATGATAAAAATGTAGAGGAGAAGATGCAGTATGTGGTCATCTATCTGAACTAATGGGCTTTCTTGTCTTAGAAAAGGAAATTAAAGAAACAATCCTCTTAATATCCTATTACTACTAGCAGCTGACTTAAGTCTAGTCTATAATTTCCATTAGTTTTCACGCTACTCACTGTTTGGCTCTTGATTGCTAGGTGACCTGAGGTTTGCACCAAGGCAGATCCAGGGCTATGACTTCACCCACCAGGGCTGCAGTTCCCCCAATACCTAAGCAAAAAGAGCAGAGCAGGTGTGGTGATGTTAATCAGGTTCAGCCAACAGTTCAGTGACTGTCAAACAAGCCCATAATGATGAGGTGGATCTGATGCCAAGTTAGAAATCAAGTCTGAGGTATATTCACCTGCAACAACCTGCAACACTGAAGGCTTCAGCTTAAATGCAGCTCCCTAGCAAAACAGGAGGATGAGTCTTCTCTCAAATCTTTCTCATACTACTCTTTTCCCTGAAGCATGACCCAAGACCATACAGCTGCACTGTACCAAAGATGGCCTTGAATGCAGGTGATTAAACCTCTGAGCTGAGCAGGGGCAGGGGAAAGATTTTCAGAGTTTCTTGCTTCACAGAGGACCCTGGCATTTCTAAATGTCTGCCTTACTCTTATGTCTCATCAGTTCTCTGAGCACTAGTCACTTATTTCGGTAGCTTTCTTTCCCAGTCAACCTCCCAATACTGTCCTAACCCCAGTCAATTTTATGATCTTATTAATAAAGCATGAAAGAATAACCACTATGACACTGAGGGCTTTATCATGGCCAATCTTTCTCCCCACCTTCATTAGACACGAAGAATGAAAAATTTCTGGATGTTAAGAAAAGTTCAAAGGTAGAGAAACAAACTAAAAAAAAAACTAAAAAAGTTTGAACTTCAAGACATAAAATATACACATACTTGATAATTAAAGGTTTGTTCAATTTTTAAACCATAATAAATCTGCATTTCTGTACCAGCTTACTAATATGAAGTGTATTTTAAGTGGAACCAGCTAAATGAGTACTATTTTTTTAAAAAATATGACCTGCCTGAGGCCAATATCTTTGAAAATAATTCAGGTTAATTATTATAAATCAATGAATAACTACAGAATTATGACATCAATTAAAAAAATTCCAAACAGAATTACTTTACTACTGCTAAAAGAAGGTTCTCTTTTTACAAGTTCAATTGAATTTAGAAACATTCAAGAGGGATTTTTCCTTTTTTTTTTGTTTTTGAGGGTTAGGAATGGTAGATTTGTCAGAAAGAAAAGAAATACAGTAGATAGATAGATTTATATTCCATGACAATGGTGACATCTGTGTTTTGCATAGTGTTTTGGATGGATCACTCTGAACAGTCTATTTTTAAGCAGTTAATTCCACAGGTAGATTTGATAGATTTTTTGATAACTCCCTTTCTGATCATAGATTATGGTGATGAAAATGTGAACTTGAATATGCTCTGAAAAAATATAGTGTTTCTTTTGTATATTGTTACTTTCTATCAGGAAAATAAAATTTCTATTGAGAAATAGCATACTTCCTGTGTTGTATGAGACTGGATAGTCATAGTATCAGTCTGCCTACTTGTCCTACCCTCAGTAAAAGAGGGATCTAGTTCATGCACAGACTTCCTCTGATGTCCTTTAATTGACATTTGAGTTTAAATTTAACTGCTGGAAATCATCCCACTCATTGAACAAATCTGGCAATGCTGCAAAGGGCGCTGACCTCAGATCTTAAGTCACAAAGAAATTGCTTTGGACTGTGTTTACTCTTGTTAAAAAAGAAACAACACAGCAGAAATGACTGAACTGTTCACTGGCATGCACTGAACCTCAAGAGATACTTTCGCTTGCAAGTGTTTACCGAGCTATGTATTACCTTCAACAGTAAAAGGATTTATTTAGTTCAGCTTGCCTTTTTTTCCATGCTATAACTCTTTATCTCCAGTCCTAGAGAAACAAAAAAGAAAAATCTCAGTCATCTTATAGTCTGGTAACAACATGTAGATCTTGAGTAAGTGAATGATAAAGGATATGAATGTAAGCCTTTCAGGTTGCTCTCATACCCATCCACTAGAAATCAGCACAATATAGAAGAAATAAGGAACCATTTAATGACCTTCAAGAAAAAATAGTGATGGTTGGAAGAACTCAGGGAAAAAAATATATTTTAGGTAAACTAGTAGATAAATACTGAGTTATACATGAAATCTTCACTAATAAAAACTATAAGTGGTGTTTTATATTCAAAATTAAGGATAAAAAAAACCAGAAGTAGAGCAACAGAAGACAGAGGAGGTGCAATTCAAGGAATGCATTGATAATTTGTGCAGAGTAACATGTTGTACTGGGAGTTTGATATGTACAATATAGCACTACATTCATTCCCTATTATCTCCCATAGAGGATTCAGTATTACCAGCAGTAAAATAAGAAATAAAAAATCCCAATACTGTCTAATAAAATATTAAATTTAAACATTTTCTAGACTATACATTCATAAATGGACATGACAATAAATGTTGTAGGTTATTTCTATTGAATTTGGAATGTTTGTATCTGCTCTTTAAGGTTACTCAAACCTACTTACTGCTTAACACTGTTCCACTTACTTTACGATCTCTTAGATTCCCTTATTTTCACTTCAAGCTGTCGTCACTTAACCAACTTTGGGGTTGGCAGCTGTGCCTATACTCTGATGTTACCCAAATGCCTTCTATCTTCACAATATTCATGAGGGTTTTGCAAGATTGTATTCGTAATCTAAAATGCAGCTTCTTAAGTTAGGCATGTAATTACCATGGCTGTGGGCAAAGCTAGCTTTGCTTGTGCAACATTTTTCCATTTTTTCCCCTATAATGGCCATTTGGAAGCTACTTTACTATTTTTATGTAATTAGGGTGTTAACAGTGCTCTTGATCTATATTGCCTTCTTTTCTTCTTACATCACTCTTCTTTTTCAGCTAGACATAGCCTTGTGGAGTTCACTGCATATGGAGTAGAATATCTTAAATATACTAGTCACATTCCATATTGAAAGAACAACCTTAGTCTTTGGAGGGAGAGCAAAATTATACATCAGAGAAAAGAGTTTTTATTTTTATAAATCCACATATCTTCATACTGTACTTCCAAGTTTGTCATTGTTTACCGTACACTGGAAAGTCTAAACACTCCTTTATAATTAACTAGAATGTGTTTGTTACCAATGAAGTGCCTGCTGTCGTTGAAGATGTCTTGATGGATTGAAAGAGCCCATGCTGGATGAACCCAGGTAAATGTCAGCAGGTGTAGTGAGTTGACTCCAGCCAGCAGACAAGCACATGTACAGCTCCTTGCTCACTCCAAACCTCAGCTGAATGGGGCAGAGAAAATGAAGAAAATACTTGGGGAAACTTGTGGTTTGGGATAAAGTCAGTTTAATAAGTCAAAGAAAGAGATGATTCAATTTATGCAAAGACAATTCCTCAGCACATCCCATGATCAGACTAGTGCTCAGCTGGTGTCTGAACAATGGCTTCCTTGGAAGACAAGGTGCGTCTCCTTCTGCCTATACTTCCAGTTTTATTGCTGAGTATGAAGTTATATGGTATGGAATATATCCATTTTGTCAGTTTGGATCAGGTGTCCCAGTTGTGTTTCCTCCCAACTTCTTGCCCATCCCACCCCCTATTCACTGAAAGAAGCAGGATGTGCAATGTTCAGCAATAACTAAACATCGATATGTTTTTAGAATTATTTTAGCCTCAAATCCAAAACACAGCACTAAAAGGGCTGCATTGAAGAAAGTTTACCAGACTCAGTATGGCTGGGAGTTAAAATTCACTTTTTTTTTTTTTTTTTT
>WAAB01023392.1:0-26432 GCA_013389865.1 Piaya cayana | reverse complement strand
CTAAGGGTGCACTCAATGCCTTCATCCAGGTCATTGATGAAGACATTGAACAGGGCTGGACCCAGCACTGAGCCCTGGGGAACCCCACTTGTCACTGGCCTCCAGCTGGATTTAACACCATTTCCCACCACTCTCTGGGCCCGGCCAGCCAACCAGTTCTCCACCCAGGAGAGTGTGCGCCTGTCCAGGCCAGAGGCTGACAGTTTCTGAAGCAGAATGCTGTGAGAAACTGTGTCAAAGGCTTTACTGAAATCGAGGAAGACCACATCTACGGCCTTTCCCTCATCCAGTAGTCTAATTTGGAGATTTGTCCTAAGAAATGGTGGCCCTGAAAAATAATAGCCTATAGGTAGAGAAAAGTTTTGAATAAGATTAGGGTCCATCAAGTCTGAAGAATGCAAAGCTTTTCAAAGCACAATTGAGCAATTAAATGGAGTTTTTAGACCTTAGAATTTACCTTTCCCGGGAAGGGATATGAGAGACTCCAGGACTCATGCATATGTTTTTATCTATTCCTCTTCAATATATTTGCACTTTAATATATTTTCAATGCAGATGAACATGAATCTCAATACTAATCCAAACACTAAAATGATTTTTAATATTTCATCTGGGCCCAAATTACTCCCTCTGATGATTTAATTGTCTCTAATAAATCTTTACCTACTGAGAACTACTTGAAAACTCTTTCTGTGTTGGCATTTCACTAAGAACAATTGGGAGATTCCTGATTTAAAATCAATAAGATTTGATTATACGAAAGGAAAATAGTGAATTTTATTCAGTTCTTATAAGGAATTTTAATTTATCAAAACTGAATTTATACATTGTCTCTTCTCTAACACAAATTGCACCTTATAGAGTAGAGTAGAAGACACTTTATTGCAGGCAGTGAATCTATTCTGGAATCACTCCACACAAAACCAGGTTTATTTCACTCATTTCTTTAATAAAATGAAACAAATTAATGTTAGACATGAATAATTTAAGAAAATAATATGCTCTTTTAAGAGTGAGTTGTAGTAATAGAAAATAATGCTAAACAGAATATTCTCATGGTAGCTTAGGTATTGTACTCATATTTGTGAAACTAAGGTTTCTTAAGTGTCATTTAGTGTGATAAAGTAACCATCCATCCCACCCAGTTTCAAGATATCTCTTGGGTACAGATTAACTCACTTTATCCTCCACTAAAAATGCTGTCTGTACTTTTAAACACGTAGGAAATTCCTAAAGACAAAGTATAGACAAAATATTTTTGGTATTACACTAAAGAAAATGATTATATTGCTGACAGGAGAATAGATATGTCAGAAGAGGGCAGAGCTGTGCCACATGTGTCAAAGGGTTGAGATGCCATCTAGGGCCCTTGGTGAGTTAATATCAGGTCTCTTCAGAGATGAAAAATAATAATTAAACACTGCTTGTCAATTAATGCCAACTTAAAGAAAGGTCCTACACTTAGATTAAGTGAGGAGATTGGGTTGCTTGAAAACAGCAAGAAAGTAGGAAGAAAAGGACTATGGAATAATGAAAGATGTAAGGTAAAAAGGGAAAATAATTAAATACACATGCACTTACACAGAGTTGGAGCACTCATATTTCTAATTAGAATTTCAGTGCAGGAGCCCAATTTAACCTTAGGGAGCCTTTATAGTCATGTCACTGTTGTGTACAGTGCTCAGTTTAATGCTGATATACCAGGTTGAATTTTCACATTACATTTAGCAGAATGTCATTATTTATATGCATAACTTACTCATATATGTCACTTCTAAGGACAGAGTAGTGGATGTCTATAATATCTACTTGTGAGAAGTGTTGCTTACTGGAAGTCTGAAAACTGACAGTTGATTACTTTTTTCATTCTTAGTCCATTAATGAAGGCATGTAGTGGGTTCCCGTATTGCTTTGACAGAGGCCTCATATTTTTGAGTTATTATATTGTGTTGGCATTACTTCAGAGGTAAGTTCTGTCAATGTATAACATATCCAGAGAAAGAAGGCACTCCACCCCCCCAAGCATTTAACAGATGAAGAATGAGCCTAAGTAGAATAACCATAATGATACTGCAGCAATAAGTGCAATCCACAGCATGTTCCAACCTCTGATGAAGCCTGTGAACACAGAGACCTTTTCTTTATTTTGAGTCTTATTTCCCACCTAAACAGATGTGTCTCACACTAAAAGAGCAGTCAGCAGAGCAGGAAACTAAATAGACAAACTAAAATGATCTGGAAAATATTCTTTTCCACAAAATATTTCCTCAGAAGTTGTACGTAAAACTTTTATTAACATTTTTCAGCTGTGTTGAAGACCCATTTCACATTCCTAAAATCCAGATTTTCTTCAAATTAGTTGAGGAACTGAAACATTTAAAATATAACTGAAAATGTATGTTTCACAAATAATATTCGGGTTCTTCCTCCATTTAGATTAACAACACCTCTATTCCCATCTGTATAGTCTAATTTATCATGTACCTATCATACCTTTTCAGCAAAATGCCTCTTAGTTACTTCAACTACTTAGACAAACGTTAGTGAAGTTTCATGGATGGCAGGTAAGTATGTGCTGGAAGGGTTAATTCTCCATCCCTCCACCAACAAAGCTCAAGGGGCCATATGTGCTTCTGGTCATGTGATGCAATTACAGTTGACAGACTGCCCTGTCCCCTGAACAGCTGGGTCTGAGCCTCAGATAAATGTACTTAAAACAGCAAAATCTTTTTAAGTTGTAATGATCAAGAATGACAACACTTTCTAGAGTATATCCCATATTCCTGCTGACCAGTACCTTTCATGGGAAATTAGTGGCACATGCTCAAGAAACCCAGAGAAAAGTAACTAGTGCAATACTTATTACCTGTGAATCTGATAAAACACTTCGCTTGCAATTTGACGTGTCTCTACTCCTATTGATGAATTTTTAAAATTATCCTCCTTTAAGCCCCCAGAATGTTTACATGGTCCTTGCACACTAACATCTGCTAAGCCTTTTTTTTGCTCAAGAGGAATAATTCATGCCTCCTGAGTTTGCACACGCTCCCCATATGTCTGGAAAATCATATGCTCTCACTCCTTTCCTGTCAATGGTTTTCATTCTCCTTACATTTATCAAGGAAGAAGAACTGCAAGCACACTTTATTTTCACAATTTTTTCACCAACCACTTTACATTTTGAATTCCTATACATTTACAAAAGCGTTCCCATGGAAACTAGAAAGAAATTTCCTCTACAATATTCTTGGCAAATGAAATGAAAGTAAAAATGTATTAAACAATTTTAGAAAAACTTTCAGTGGTTTAGTTCTAGCTCAGATTCTTAAGACTATATTTTGAGTGCTGTACCAGAGGATTCATGAAAAAAGCAGGGAGATCTTCTGATATTCATAAAAAGATACAGATGCTAACATGCATACTTCTATATGCTGTACCATGACTTTTCTGCCAATGGTATGGTAGTAAAATTAATGATGTAAGACTTCTGATTAGGACCACAGATCTTAATTTCTTAAGTAAGTGGTGCCTTCCACGTGACTTGCTTTGATTAGAGGCAAAGTTATCATACAGCTTGCTTCATGGGAGAAGCTCTAGTAAACTCATGTAGACCCTCAATAATGAGACAGAAATGCTATAAATCATATACTTTTTGTTTTTTTTTTGTAACTTTCAAGTTCCGTGCACTCAAGAAGTCACACATTACTGGCCTGGTAGATGAGGCAAGCACAATGAATATTGTTCTACATGTACCTCACTTAGGCTATCAACACTGCCGCCTGTAATATCTTCAAAGAGTGTCTGATGAAGTATGGACTGGATGAACAGACAGTGAGATGGATTGAAAACTGACTACACAAATAAGCTCAGGGAGTGACAATCAGTGTCTAGTTAGAGACCAGTAGCAGGTAGTACACCTCAGGGCTGAATACCGGCTCTGATTCTTTTCAGTTACTTCATTAATGATATGGATGATGGGGCAGAGGGCACCATCAGAAAGTTTGCTGATGAGACAAAACTGGTAGAAGTGGCTGATATACCAGAGGGTTGTGCTATTATTCAGGAGGACCTCAAAATACTGGAGAAACATGCTGACAAAATCTTGCATGTTTCAACAAAATGAAGTCCAAAGTCCTGTATCTGAGGAGGAACAAACCCATGTACCAGTATTACGCTGGGGGCCAACCAACAGTTCTGCAAAAAGGTCTTGGGAGTATCAGTGGACAACAAACTGAAATGCAGGATGTTCCATATGAACACAACAAAACACTTTACTGTGAGACTGACAGCACTCACACAGGTTGTCCATAGAGGCTGTGGAGTCTCCATTTGTGGAGATATTAAAAAGGTATGTATGCATGGTCTTGAGCAACCTGCTCTAGATGGCTTTGCTTGGGCAGGCCAGTTAGACCCGATGACCTCCAGAAGTCCCTGCCAAACTCAGCCATTCTGTGATTCTGTGATCTCTCAGCTTAATTGCTACAATCAACCTATTGGGTTCTCTGAGTGCACATGTAATTTACTCCAGAAGCAACTTCAGCACTGGATAGCGAGAACTCAATTATACCTAACTCTTGCTCCTAAGAATCCAAGACCACATTCTGCANAGAAGTGGCTGATATACCAGAGGGTTGTGCTATTATTCAGGAGGACCTCAAAATACTGGAGAAACATGCTGACAAAATCTTGTATGTTTCAACAAAATGAAGTCCAAAGTCCTGTATCTGAGGAGGAACAAACCCATGTACCAGTATTACGCTGGGGGCCAACCAACAGTTCTGCAAAAAGGTCTTGGGAGTATCAGTGGACATCAAGTTGAACATGAGCTAGCAATGTGCACTTGAAGCAAAGGTTAATGACTTCCTGAACTGCACTATGGTAAGTATTGCCAGCTGGTTTAGGGAGGTAATCCTTCCACTTTATTCAACAATGTTGAGGCCACCTCTAGTGTGCACTTTGGGGTTACACAGTACAAGGCAGACGTTGAGTTACTGTAGAGAATAAGGTGAAGGGCTACTAAGATGATTAAGGAAGAGGAACATCTGTCCTCTGAGGAGTCGCTGAGAGAGCTGGGCATGTTTAGCCTGGAGAATGCTTTGGAAGGTCTTATCAATGTGTATAAACACCTGAAGGGAGGGTTTAAAGAAGACAGAGCTAGACTCTCTTCAGCAGTGACTGGTGGCAGGAAAATGGGAACAAACTGAAATGCAGGATGTTCCATATGAACACAACAAAACACTTTACTGTGAGACTGACAGCACTCACACAGGTTGTCCATAGAGGCTGTGGAGTCTCCATTTGTGGAGATATTAAAAAGGTATGTATGCATGGTCTTGAGCAACCTGCTCTAGATGGCTTTGCTTGGGCAGGCCAGTTAGACCCGATGACCTCCAGAAGTCCCTGCCAAACTCAGCCATTCTGTGATTCTGTGATCTCTCAGCTTAATTGCTACAATCAACCTATTGGGTTCTCTGAGTGCACATGTAATTTACTCCAGAAGCAACTTCAGCACTGGATAGCGAGAACTCAATTATACCTAACTCTTGCTCCTAAGAATCCAAGACCACATTCTGCAAAACCAGATTGATTTAGAATCTTGATAGAAATGTAGTGGGATAACGTGACATTGTGGCCATAATAAGTCAAAAAATAGTGTTCATTTTCATGCCTATTTTGCATTTGTAAACTACAACTAAATATGACCTCTACATAGGTTGTTGAAAGGTGTAAATCACAATAACTTCTGACAATAAATAAGCAAGAGTAGGGGATCAGAATGATGCTTAAGGTATTTAAAAGCTTAATGACAAGAGATATCACTAACGTGTATTACACCAACAATACTTCTGAAAAGCCTCTTCCTCTGTAGTAACACTTTTTTTCTAACCAATCTATGATTTCTCGGGTTGCAATGAGTCATGTCATGTAACGGAATGTGTCACATCCAACTGCAATGTGATGAGAAACAACATAACAAAAAGTGACAAGATTTAACATGACAAGTAAGAATGAAATGCTACAGTGGTAAACACCAGTTTTCAGCAATTTGATATGTCATGTTTTTTAGAAAGGACAACCTAGCAATATGGTTCTTATATAACAATTACAGATCCTGACATACTGAATTACTTAGTTTTCAATGTTTCATGTTTTCAGACACCACAATGGTGATTATCCGTTGATATCCAGTTGAAAGTTGGGTTTTTTTGACTCAATTAACATTGATATACTCATGAAAATTAACCATCAATTTGAGTTTATATCAAAGATGTTTTCTGTGATCAGTTCAATTTTGGAACATTTCTTTAGCCAATAATTGTAATTTATATTTTTGATAAAGAGAAGCAGTTAGAAGAAATCAGACTGGAAGTGAAAGGGCAAAAATATCAAACCTGAGAGAACAGGAGGGAAAAAAATTGACAAACTGGGCAGCATAAGCAACTGGCTAATAAACAAATAATTAATTCTCAAGATAGTAATTTTTATTTCATGAAGTTTCAAAATATTGCTTTAAAACTATTTGTTGTTATTTTTACAGCATAAAATATGTTTAATATTTAGGTTACATAGTAGGCAACACTGTCACTGCTAATATGACACACTGCAATAGAGTGAAGTTAAAATAACTACATATTTTATTTTCAAATTAATAAGGAAAGCTCTTAGTGACCTAACAAAACCTTTTCTGGATCACAGTATCTCCTGCCCATGTTTTACTGACAGAGATTCTTTTATGACCTTAATGGGTAAAATAAAATTATTTTGGTTTTGGAAAAACACCTGTAAGTAGTTCCTTCAAAACAGAATAAGCTACTAACAGTTATCTAGTAAATGACAGAGAATCTATGCAAACACTGTCTCTCCCATACTTGTTCCACAAATTTTTGTTCTCTTTTAAGGCTTGTATATTTAATAAATACCAGCAAGAAGCAAGCAGATGCCATCTTCTGGAGCTAATTCTAAGGTGGACGTTCCACTACTATCTAGAAGACTGCCTGGCTGTAGAAGTCTTCAGCTGGCATGTGTAATACTGCAGCTCTGATATGTGGAAATGTCACATCACAGAATTCCTGAAAATAAAACAAAAATTCTAATCTTGAGGATCATCACTCTCTAGGTAGGTGGACTGCCTACAGGTGTTTTCTGGAAGAGGAATGCTCTAACACTTATTTGGATAAAGGGGAAATCCCGGTGAGTCAATGAATGTATAGAGCATATACCCTCTGCTTGATTTTTGTGGATATCTTCAGCAGAGCCCAAAGTCTCTAGAGGCTGGGCAGCAATCATTGTAGTTGCCATCAGTCTAGAAACCTCATGTGCAAAAGAGTTGCATGAAGATGCAGAAGAGAAACATGTATGAGCCCAACAGGTTCACTGGCATATCCTGTTTTGTAGAAGCACCAGCTATACAGATAGGTGATTGTTCTGATCTGGGGAATGACACAGAGAAAACATCCTCACTAAATGGTGAGTATACTCCATACAATGAACACTGATTTATGTTAGGGAGTGTAGACATTCATGAACTGGGGAGACTAATGACAGCCACGTTCTTTGGAGGGATGGATCAGAGCCTGCCACTCTAAATTGCAGTAGAGAGTGAGTGTTCATGCCACAGATACAGATAACTGACTTTGCAAATCCAACTCAAAGAATATTGTTATTGACCAAGGAGTTTCACTGTGAGTTTACATAATTCTATCCTTGTTGGCTTATATCTGTAATTTCATAATTTTTGACAGAAGTTTATTTGCTTAAAATATTAAAAATGTATGCTCATAAATGGGCATATTCTCATACGAGGTAGCTGAAGCTCAGTGGAATCTAGGGTTCTGGAGAACTCCTTCGAAAGTGAATTTTTTCTGTTACAAAAGTGTATGTAAAGCAAGAATTAGTCTCTGCATTTCAGTAGTAAATACCCGAACTTCAACATGGTACAAGAGAGAGCAAGGAAGTGATTATGAAACATATATGGAAAATGACATGATGTTTTCAAATTTGAGGCTATGCAGCTACACTGATATCTAAAATCCTGTTTTCGCAATCTGTGTTATACTTCCAATTAAACCTATGAATCATCTGTCACTGATGAGTGACCTAAATCCAGACAACATTTTCTGTTCAAAATATTTTAAAAAATTGTTCTTGTTTTCTGGCTTCTTGCATCTTTTTTTTTTTATTAGTAGATTTACTTGAAAATATTAAGATTGCATTTTGTAAGACTTTATGTTTCCATTTCTCTTCTAAAAGGAAATAATACTGGGAATTACCTGAGAATCACAACTGCAATTTAAATTGCATTCCTTGGTGCCTCTCAGGATGATGAGGGTATCACCATCAGTTAAAATTCACCTGTTTTTTCTGCATATTTTCCATTGACAAAAAACAATGTATAAGCACCACAAAAGGATTCCTTGCAGTGAAATCACTCATATATGGTCACTGGTAAAGCATGCAAAAACAAAGTTACCAAAAAAAAAAAGGAATTAATTCAAACTTCCTAAGACAATAATGAAGCTTACTGTCATTATCAGAAGGGAGATAATGAAGTCTTTGAATAAGAAGAATTATCAAGATGCAAGCAATTGTTACTTAGACCATGACTATCATTTTTCTCTTAGCAGATCACAAAATGCTTCAGTAGTGTACATAGTTCACAACAGACCAATATTATACAAGCCATAGAGCTAGCAATTCCACTGTGGTGCTTAACTGACAATCAAAGCAAATATTCTAAGCAGCAATCCCTTGGGAACCTTAGCATTAGTAAGCTGAGAAAATAATTCCTGTTGTGTGAGGCCTTTAAAGTTCTGGCATTACGCTCTTTGACTGGAAAGAAAATAAATGCAGGCTAGAAGTTTGCCAGACTCAGACAAATTAAAGATCTGTAAATACCAATGATTACCCCTTTCTGTTATTACACATTCAGGAACACAGAAGCTCCCTTAGGCTTATTGGCGATAAAGTGTGTCAGTATGATCAACAATAGCTCTCACATTTTCAGAAATACCCATATTTTAGAGCTAGACAGTCACACTTGCAGGCAATGGTACTACTGCTGTGATTATAATACACTTAAGTGTTACAGGTCACTAAGCCAAAAGGTATTCAAGCTTTTTTCCCTTCAGTTTGAATGTATGTTTCTAGAAGACACAGAGGCTAGAATGAAAATCTGACTTGGATCCACCAGTCTGTGAGCAATGTTTAGGTCCAAAAAAGTTGTTCCATGTAGGTGACATCGTTGTCAAGTACTGCATAGTGCCTACCACAGATGAGGAGTGCTATGGCAATAGTTCCTGTAAGCTATGGCTTTCATCTGTACTTCCTCATGGCCCATTGCCAGGATTGCCTCTGCTGACATACTGCAGTTGTGTTGTTATTGCTGCTTTTCAGACTGAATTTGGAGCAAGAGTTCACATCAGAACATTTATCTAGTTTCCTTCTTCAGAAAAGGTCTAGCATGTGTTGTCAGTATCTGTTCACTTCTTAGAGGTTTTCCAAAGAATTATGGTAAGTTCCCCTATCTGTCCATAACTTCCTTGAGCTGCTAGAAAGTCTTTGGCACTCCTCCAGAAATATGCTTCCACAAGTTCTGCTAAGATGCTTAGAGCAGATTTGTCTACTTAGAGCTGAAAGAACATGAACTGCAGTTGTACTGCTAATGTGGAAACAGCATACCACTGGCTCCCAAATGTACACCAATGTTAAAAGCTCTGCAACAGAAATCCAAGATAGCTTAACTTTTGATCAAACTTATTTGGGAATATTTTCCAACTTTAGGTCCTAAAGTTGTCTTGCCATACAGGAAAGAATGCAAAATTTGATGGATCTTGAAGAACATAGAAATAGGAGTGTGCTTTCTGTCCCAGTAGTTTACTTTTGTGGGAAGAAGGACTTTTGGATTCTGGAACCTATAGTTACTACAGTTAGCTCTCTGTACTTTCTATGGGCCTGTCATTAATTAATATATATGGAGAAAGAAGAGTTAGCAAACTGTTTAGATAAATTTTTAAATGTGAACCGAAGTTTCCACAATAGTGTGGAAAATATTAATTCAGTATCAGGCAAAGGATATATATATATTACCTTCTGCTAAAATTGTGTCGAGACATTTCCTACTATCTTGGAATATAAAATTCAGTGTAGACTACAGAAGTAGAAAGTTGTGAAATGGCCAGTTCTTTGATGGAATTTTTGCTTGGTGTTCTAGAATACCCTTAACAGTCCTTGGGGAAAAAAATGAAACACTTTCAAGAGGTTTAGAAGGACACTTCTTAGGAGGAGTAATTTATCATTCTCTTTTTCTGTCTTGCCCTTTTGATGCAGACAGGAAGAGAATACAGAGTGAGGATGAGATCATTCTACTAAGTAATACTTCAGTACTACAAGACGGTTTATTGCCTGTACTTACTCAATTCAGACAGTGAAAGGAAACCAATGATGAATAGAATTTCTGAGTTTAATCCAGTCATACAAGACTCAGAAAAAGCTCCTCAGTCAAGTCTGCTCTAAAGGTAAATTTTGTGCTGACAAAGGTAGCAGAACTACTGTGTTGCATATGGACCCAAAAATCATGTAAATACTTAGGGTTAGAATTCTTAATTATAGGTTTCTCAGCAACAACTATAAATGCAGGTTTATTTAGAAGAAGAAATATTGATTTTTTTCTTCTGGTGTGGGTATGATCTTGGAGTTGAAATGCTGTAAAATATGAGAGTTATGATCTCAGAAGCCTTGCCAAAAGCATATTGATTCAAAACACTTCTAGATGACTCAAGAAAATGAAAGTGAGCCTTCTCGTTAATGGTGCAAGCACTTTTGATCCCTTTGAGTCTCCTTCAGTAACAAATTTGCAAAATGAGGCTAGAATGTGATGTTAATTACAGGTTATAATACTCCCATTTCTATGTAGGATGATTTTAAGAAACATGTTTATAAGCTCACTGTCACACTGAAAGGGAAGTCAGTATTAATAACTGAAATTCAATACCTTATTTAAAGCACCAATTATAATGCATAAGATACTGGCATTTTTCCTAGTTCATTGATTAGTTTGAGTCCTTCTAGACCTCTACTCTTATTATGTCTTATATTCTTGGACAATGTTTAGAAAAAGCTGAATCTACAGGGATTTCTTTCTCTTTTTCTTTTCATAACATACAGTGACAAGAATGCTTTTAAATAAAAAAATACTATGCTAGCTTCTTAATTGGATTTCTTATTTCCTTAAGTAATTAAAACAACAGGACCATTTTCTAACAAACGGAAGTGGTTAAAGTTCTATAACATATCATGCTTTGTTTTTTCCAGATGTTTTGCTTTCATCTTTATTTCATGAGTTTCTTTTGTGGTCTTATACTGGCAATCTGATCACATTCAGACAGCTCTTGGGTAACTTGTGTCTGATTTGTGGACAGGCTTTAAACCATAAAAATTCCAAGTGATAATTCTGGCTTAAAACTGGTATATAAATATACCTATATTCCACCATCACCACCACTCCCTGCGCACACATTTTGTAGATTATATTAACTATAAACCAGTAATATTTATTTTATAGAGTGTATGATTTTTTCTTGAGAATGTATGAAGTTAAAACAGAAAAAATATAAATCTAATTTTGTCCACTCCTGTAATAATGATAACAGGGCAATGCTTTCGCATTTGCTATTTTAAATGAACTGCCTAAGCATTTTTTATGATTATATAAAACTTGAACTTTTCTTTTTGAGTCATGCATATAATTTTTAATCACTCACTGTAGCTCATGCAAAAAAAAGTAACAGCTTGCTACTTGTATGACTCAGAATCTAAACAGAGCTATTTAAAAATCATTTGGAAGATGTGTTATTAGCTAATTAACATCATGTAGTTGTAGAGAAGATATATAATCTAAAGTATTACACTGAATCAGTACATAAACAAAAATTATAATTGGTTATTATTTCCTATGCATTATTATTTCCCTTAAGATTTTATAATATGGCCAAACGAATTTATGAGTGCTGTCAAACAGATTTCAGGTCTGAAATGCTATTGTGCAGTTGAGGTACATCTTTCATTTTACATTTATTATATTCCAACATTGTCTATTAAACATTTGCATTAAATTTAAATTTTATGTCTTAATAACTTCATAATTACTTGTATATACAATAAAAGATACCTTCTTCTAGCTTATTTTTAGAATTACCACTTAAAATCAATTACCTGGGTTTAAAATCTGAAATAGTAAAACTGAGTGAGACAGTCATTTGACTTTCCAACACTCAATGTCTGTACTGAATTAAAAAGAAATATTAAACCTGAAAGTCAACTTAATTTTCATCAGTGATTTAATTAGTCACTGTAATCTTGTTCCAAAGCAAGTTAACAGCAACCATTTGACCCTCATTGTATTTTGTGTGATTTAATAGCTGACAATGGTCTATAACTCAGGACTGACTGATTTCAGAAATTTACATTCATGTGTTAGTTTTACAATACCTTACAATGCTTGGCCACATCCTCCTTGAAGTCAGTGGAGACTGTAAGATATTTCCTTTCTCCTAGAATCCTTAAACTCAACAGTAAAATAGTGAGGGGCCATTTAATGACATTCATAATACATCTCTACATCATAGTTATATTTTTTTTTTGCAGAATTCTGGAGAAAAAAGGATGCAAGGCTTTTTAGCCATCATCTAAAATTTCCTAAAATAAGCAGAGTTCTGAAATAGTCACAGAAGAACCAGCACAAAAACCAGCATGAGGAAGAAAGACAGAAAATATAGCTGAATTATAAATATAAAAATCTCTTGGATTTTGAAAAGTTAGTTTATAACAGTGTACAAAAGTGATGCCATCTGCAATCAGGAAGAATATAGAATTTATTTTCAAGAAAAAGGGCAAATTTTTACTTTAAAAGTCTCAAGGGAACACTGACTAATGTGTCGATGATACTTATATGCTGCTGATGAGACAAAAATTCAACTGATTTCAGAATACAGAAGCTTCAGGAACATCAAACATTTGTCTGAACTTCTGTAAAGCAAAACACAGTATTCACAAAAAGTATAGTATAATTGGAAAACCATTTTAGATCAGAATATTACCTGTCACTGGGCATCTGTGGATATTAAACTGTTCCCAACAGGTCATCTGCTGTGACTGCAACTTACAAAGATAGAAAATAATTAGCATTTTATAAGGGTAACTAAGTATTTAATCTTGCAGATATCTGGATTTCCTGGTTGCGTGCCTGGAGTTCAGTGACAGTGCTGCAGATGGTTTTGGTAACCTCACAGACAAACTTCTCATGAGATCATTCTGATCCTTCAGATCAGTTCCCAAGATGCATATTAATTGCTTTTTATTAATATCTTTCAGTATTTCTTAGATGAAAGGCAACATGATGCATCAGGTTGATTGCAATAAATGTAAAATTGGAGGCTCATTTTACTTATTTTTTTAAAATAAAGTTTTAAGATGGCATTTTGTAAGCTTAGTTATTTAGTAGACACAGACGTTATAGACAAGGAGAAAAATGCTGAATCTACATCCAATTAAAATAAAAAATAACTGCAAAAATCTAAAAATCTTAGTAATCTACTTCAAACTGACAAGGCAAATAAGCAAAGGAAAATACCAACAGCTGCTGAGGAGGACTCATAACTGTAAATGGAATTGAGAGGAAAGGATTCAGGCAATATTAAGTTAAACCCAAAGATTAATGTTCAATACTCTTCATTATTATAAATTATCTTCCCTATGCAATACTGAAATGAATGAAGTTCATTGTGAAGAAGGAAGATTTCATTTGTCAATGAGCAGAAAGCTTGGCAGTACCTGGCTTTCAAATTTAGTCTGCATGATCTTGCCTTATCTTTGAGAGCTGCACAGGATTTTTCTTTCCTAGCATGAAAGACCACGTAGAACATGCTTTGGTAAAGTCACATTTTCTTTAAGCTGCAGTATAGGAGAGTTAAAGCAGAGTCACAATATAAAAAGAAAATTGAGTAGAAGTGTGAGTAATTAATCAGGAATATATTCTAAACTACTGACAATTAATTTCTAGTTACATATTTAAATAACATGACTTTGAGCAATCCTCTCAGAAGTTGATTCAGCATATTCATATTACACTAAGTGGCTCATCAGTTCCAAGAAGCTTATCTTGCTTTTGTCTACTCCTCAGGTGTTTTTTACTCCCCAAAGAGTGCTCCCCCTAGAAGTCTAATAGAATTCAGCCACAGAACTCCTACTGACAAAACACTGGAATTATCAAAATCATCCTCAAACTTACTGTCACCCAAGCCATCTTTCTCCAAGGCAATAAAGACTGTATCTGAGAATACCACTATGTAAATCATCTCGTCAGTAACATACCAGTTACAATGGATGTCCTCCAAACTATATACTAATATTCTATACTAAAATGTAACCATAGATTTTGGGGGATATGTTAGTTTCATCTTGGACATACTGCATTTGTCATCACACAGAAACTTTATGTCCAACAATGAACACCTTCTAGGTTTTGTCTGCCAACCTAGCCCCACAGTATAACTGTCATATATCTTGGAAAATCATTAAAATCATTAGATCTACTCTGGAAGATGAATAGAAAGCCACTTTTGGTATGTGAAGCACTCTACATCAGGAAGCCAGTCTTCACTGATTCCCTCGCATAGTCAGTGGAAATAACTCGTCCCCTTTGAGAATTTCTAACAGCCTTGAGTTACCCTCTGAAAGAGTATCTCATACAACCACTATGCACAGAACATATGGAAACTGTACTCTTAAAGCAGGAACTGTAAGTAGCAATTTTGTCATCAGATAGTATAGACCACTTGCCCTCTTCCAGATAAGTAATTCCCTTAGCAGTATGTTGTGGAGAATCTGGGGCAGTGATGATTTCTAATAATCGGCTTATTTCACTCTTATCTGCAACCACCTCTTAGAAGACAGTGTTTGTCTCACAATTATATTTCACTGAGAGGGTATAGATCAGACACTACTGCTATAACTGCTCTTTAGGGGCTCATTACCTCCAGGTGCAAGGAAAAGCAATCTCAAGCCTAATTTGTGACCCATGCCAGCCTACTATTATCTAGATCTCAGGCTGTGGTTCTCTTTCAAAAAAAGGTTAATTTCAATGTGATCCCTCTAACCCTTCAGATTCTGTGTGTGCTGGACTGGAGAATTAGGACTTTTATATCAAAGTGATTCTGTATTTGAAGAAGGAAAACTTTTTCAAGATCTAGGAAAGTGACATAAGAACTCTTCATTCTTTGTTAATGTTTAAAAAAATAATTCAATATGACCTAAATTACTGTCCGGGTCAAGTTATTTTGCACAGAGTCTCTCTAGGTGTACATGTCTAAAGCTTTTCAAATACAGTTGCTTTTGAGGCTATTGAATCTCAGTTGACTACAAGTTTGGATATATTCTGAGTTACCTGTTTCTAATGCTTCATTTTGATTTTGGAAAGGAAATTGGAGACAATTATAGCAATACAAGGAATTAATGGAATATTTGACTAAAAATATCTATAACCTGGAAGAGATGCAGCCATTTTGAAATGAAGACAGCACGAGACCTGACAATATAATGAGGATAAATGATTCTTACCACCTACACAACAGGAGACAAGAATGGTGTGGTTGCTAACAGCAATACTGTGTATGTTTTGTGGCATGTTTTCTTTCTTTTCTAAGTTTGTAAAATCATCACAGAAATAGGAGATTACTTAATTAATGATTGGGAAAGCAAGAGAAAAGGATAGCAATGCTACAAAACAACAAGCAGGTTCAGCCTGCCCTTTATGAGTCAGAAGTAGCATTAGGCAACTAACTGGTTACAAGTTTGTTTCTTTAGCCTGTGTTTATCCATTACAGTAGGTAATCTTTATATTAAGTTCTCAGGTTATTTTGTAGGGCTGTAAAGGAGAAGCAAAAAGTAAAAAAATCTTGGGAGTTCCTTGGAATATACTTGCTGGGGGGATGCTGTGCAGAGATTCACAGCTTTAAACACTCGGGAAGAAGGTTAGACTTTGGAACAAGTGGTTTAGTTTGGTTGTAGCTTAACTCACCTGAGAACTTTCTGCCTAACTCATGAAATGCATATTGTGTTGCCTAACTATCTACAAACCCTCCTTCCTATATCTAGTACATTAATACTTCTATTAAGGATTGGGAACTGTTTCCTTTTTTTTTTTAAATGAAGTAACATGAAGGGTCCTAAGTCTGGTATCCAGATTTTTTGGGAGTTGAAAATCTTCCCTGCGTCTCTCTACTATAATTGCAATGAGCCAGCCCCTTCACACTAACTCAGGCCTGAGTGGGTCACTGGGAAAAGCCTGGATACGCTTTCCTTGGTTACTCAAGAACCAACAATACAACTTAGTTTCACTTCACTTCTTAGAGAGTAACTCCTTCACACTCCTAGGCTGCAGTGTTGGCAAGTTCAAGGGAGGAAGGAAGTTTAAAGAAGCTTTTTTTATTTTGGTACACCAAAATAGTTGTGGGTTTTTTTTGAAAAGCACCAAACCCTGACAGTTTTGAGATATTGTTAGCTTTCCTTGTGGTTCTAGCACCTGGGACTGTACCCAATGTTTGGAAATGAACATGCTGACCCCACCCTATCCCACCCCCTTGTAATCTCTCAAGGGTGATCCATGTGCATCAGAGGTGGTAATGAAGGACTTATATGCAGGATATCTGTATGAAAACAGGGCAAAATAAAGTATTCCCAAATAGGTGATGTTACTGGCTAATAGTAAAATCTCACAAAAACTTCCAAATCCTGAAACAACAAAGAATATTCTAGAAAATCATCCAAACATGGAAAACTGGAAATAAATGCTGAAGTTTAGGTAAGACTTTGATGGCAAGTAAGACATACAGATGTGGCACTCAGGGACAAGTGGTGGGTTAGGTTTGTGGCTGCACTTCCTGTGTTGTTCTGTGATTACGCACACCCACCACTGAAGCTTCTTTTGACTACACACATTGTTCTGGAAAATGAACCTTACTTTTGTTTTATGATAATGCACATTCATTTTATTTCCTTTTTTGCTCTTTCATATCTAGAGCTTGTTCTTGGATTTTTTTTCAAATGAGACAAACATTTTGGAAAATAAATTCCATGCTCCCTAAGTATTCTTATTTCTACATTATGTCAGTTACATTGGTCATGTTTACAGATGGTAGTGTTCTGACAAGGAGATGAAATAAGGGTCAAGTAGTTACGTGTAAATTTATACATGCACTTATAAGTATATATTAATATTTACATGGATATATTAAGATATTTGCCCATATACATTGAACCTGATCCTGTAAGTGCAATGTAAGCAATAGATTCAAACTTCCCATGAAAATACACAATGGAGGGTAAAAAATGTAAGCACAACCTAAAAAAATTCCTGCTACTTTAATTATTATATAAGACATAAATTGGGATTTAGATTACGCCCTACAAATTGACGCAAGATAGTCTGATCCTGAAGTTTGTAAGATTTAATTTTCTCTTGCTATTAATGAATATTACAACAGCAGCTGCCCCCTGTGGCTTGGTATAAAAAGCAGTGTATATACCTAGCACAACATTTGCAGACCTCCTCAGTTTTGTGTTTTTAATGTGATGAAAAATTGTACGAGTAACAAAGGAAAAATGTCATGGTAACTAAAACATTTCCTATACATGTATTTTAGAGGGAAGCTAAATCAAAGGTCTTCAAAGGATTACTAGGGTTCTTTCTAGGAGGTTATTGACAAATATGTAGTTTGTCTTCTGAGTTTGTGCCTTTTTCACAGATTGGTGTATTTGTGATCCCACAGGCAGGAATAAGTGTCTGTAATTCATTTCTCCTTGTTAACTAGTGTGCTTTTGTGTGTAGGATGATTGACAGCAAACTCGGCTTAGTCCCAACGGATGAGCTTGTTAGCAAAACCCTAGCATCCTATCTCTAATAAAGCATATCAGCAGTACATTTTGTCCTATCTATTAGCCTCTCTGTTTCTTTTTTGTGAAAAGCTGAGTGTCCCTTTGAAGCAATGACAAATAAACCCCTGAACTGAAGTGCTAGGCTGCCTTATGGACAGCTGGATAGTAAATGTCACACCGTGTATAGAATGCCTATTATCAGAGTGAGCCATTTGTTCCATTCCTTTCAGTATCTTAATGTAATACAAAATTGCTAAATCAAGCCCCATGTCTGTGACAGAACATAATTAATGAGAAAGCAGGAGCCAATTCAACACTCTTTATTGGGACCTAATTGGCTCAGGCAACAGAGTTGTCACTCAACAAGAGACTTCCTTTAAAGCAATTTTGTTCTTGGTTGTATTACAGAGCCTATTAAATTGTCCCCTCCTTGATCACACAAAGAAGTATCTGCATGCAATAATTAGCTTTTCCAAGGGGATTTTTTTTAACTCTTTCAATAATAGCACATTTTCAAGCACTGCTGGAGGAAACAGACAGCACAGGGAGATGTTCAGCCTCTGGAAGGAATAATTATAATACCTGCATTTTGGGGAAGCCTATGAGGAGCATATCAAGGCCACAACTAGTACAGAATGTGGTGGTCTAATTTCATAGAGTGTTGCAGGTCAAGCTGGGTATCCAGTATTTATACTTTGTGTAAAAGGTTCAGCTAAAGGAGCAAGAGAAACTATAGAGGTATGGATTGTTTAACTCAGTGTTTCCTTTCTGAAATAATGTTAAGCTACCATGAGGAATGAAAGGTCCTACTTCGCAATGCCAGTATCTGGAATTTACAATACCAGGATAAGCAGACATCCATATTGAGTAATCCTTTTCCTGAAAATGTTCGTAAAAGATTAATGGGCTCTGTATATTTCAGTAGATTGTTATGGTAGATTAAGCTGATAGAGGAACTCTGTAAGTATTAAGAAAGATTTGTTTTGCCACTCAAAGACCAAACTTCACACTTTGGTGTTAAATAGTATTTAAATTGTACATAAGTAAGAAGGAAGTCTAGAACCTGTTTCTGTAACCTCCAGATCTCTACAACTGTAAGGTGAAGGACAATTTATTCAAAACCAAAATACATCACTCTCAAAGTCCAATGATTTTAACTACCATTAAAAATGTTCAGATTTATCTGTAGCTTGCAGTATTTAAGTTATTTTCCAGCAATTTTCAGCTGCAGCTACTAAGCCTCATAAGAACTTATTTGAAAGCCAGACAATAAAAAAGACACAATCTTGAACCAAATGAATTTCTCTGTGTTTAGAAAAGCTTATCATAAATTGGACTTAATGTCTTCTGTTCACTCTAGAATTAAAGCTATTATTCCAATGGAGGACTTGGTCCATACTTTTCTCAAAATTGTGACATATCAACACCTCTGTCACCATTTTCTTATATTTGTCTCGAACTCAAAGCTCAGTGCACCTGTTGAAAGCTGTTTGGCAAATACAGTGATAGAAAACAATATATAAACATATATCTTTATTTATTAATAGTTATTCAATATTGCTGCATTAGTTGTCTCTTCTTGAGAATCCTAAGTGAAGGAAATCAACATATATGATGTTTAACAAGCAGTAGATTTCAGCACTTCCCTCTTATGCTTCTCAAAGACTAGAATGATGTAACTAATCATATGGATAATAGTGTGTTATCACTTATATTATTGTTTTCTTCAGGATAAAAGTTCCAGGGATTTCAAAGGGAATGACAAAAACAGAATTAAAAGAATGAAGAACATTGGGATTTTCTTAAAAAATGCTTATTTACTGGGTGTTGGCAAATACTGTATCTGCAGCGATACCAAGTGATTGAGAGGAACACATTTTGATTTCCACATTTCACATAGCTTTTTCAGTGGTACAAGCTCATTGAGATCTGCTCCAATACGCATGCAAGCTGTGGCATTTCTAATATCCACCCCTTTGAGGACTGAGCTAGAACAGAATACATAAATATATCATAAACGCCTTTTCTGAGATTAAAGAAAATGCAGCACAAAATCCTAAATGTGAATGTTAATTGACAATTTCCTCTCCCAGATGACTCTTGAAGACCATGAAAGCATATATCCTTAGCATTTTATCTAATGACAAGTGAAAATGATTGCAAAAACTGGCAATCTAATTTTCTTTAATTAACAATTTGCAACATTATAAAATTAAAATTGCATGTTATGATTATAAGTCTAGAATACTAAAGGACACTGAAGAATTTTAAAGAATACACCATAGGCATTTATTGAGAAGATTTTTGACATGTCAAATTAGAATATTAAAAAAAACCCCAAAACCTTTTAAATCAACATATTGCACAGACTTTAACCAAATAAATATTATGTGGAAAAACAGCCATGGAAAGATATTTTCAGAATATATTCAAAACAGCATTGATTTAAATGTTTTATCAAATGAAATAGTTCTCTGATATTCAGTTTTCATCCAACAAGTATTTGAGTTCCTAAGTTAATTGCCAAGCTTCTGTAGTTTTGGCCATCATAACTATATAACAAGTTAAATGCCATGCTGTTTGAATCTAACACAGGACCAAAAGACTGTTTGTCTTATTTCAGAAAACCTTGGGCTCCAGATATTAGTAACAGCCTCCTGACAACACACAGCCAGAAGTTACATATCCCTGCATATCTATGCTTGAAAGTTCACTGTCACTGATGACATAAAAGTGAGGTCCAATCAAGAAAGAAATATGACATAATTTGGTTGTCATTGCAAACAGAATTAGAATGTGTGACTCCAGTTCTGACGGTTATTAATACTTCAATAGCTGTAAAAGTGACAATCCGTATTAGTTATGGATTGTGCGTCTACATAACGCATAAGGACATCTTGCATTGACATTAGTTGACAGTGGCTAGCAATAAGACCAGAATTAGACACCTGTTTTTGCGTATTATACAAATAAAGTTGTTATGATGCATAAAAAACACTGTTTAGGTCTGCCAGTTTTTCCTTCTTACATATGCAAGGACTTCACAACAGATGTCTCAGTCAGGACTGGTTTACGTAATGGCTTTGAACTGTTTCCTTGTTTTGATAAACGAAGCCTTGTTATCCTTAGAAAATCTGAAAAAAAATCTGAGTCAGGACAGAAGACCTTCATTTTTTCTGTCTAGTATTCTCCTGTAATACCCTACAATTTTAGCTCTGAAAATGATGGCAAATTTTTTAGCACAGGATTTTTATCATATTATGAAAATGCCATCTTTTTCATGTAAATACTGTCTGCTTTCTTCATCTCATAGACAAATGTAATAATATGGGTTGTACTAGATGTTCCCCAGTGGCATAATTTTACACAGGTCATTATACTTCAGAAACAAAATATTCAGTACTCCAAGCCTGGATTCCTAAGTCTTGGATTTCTAGGCAATAGCTCTTGAGGGAGTCTGCAACCTCCAAATCTGTCATGTAACCAGACTTTTCTTCAGCACAAAGTATGATTAAAAGTAATAACACATGTCATACCACTGTGGCAATGCCAACACAGAGGATGCGTTTCTACAGAACAGATGGTACTTGCGATGCTAAGAAGTCTATTCTCTTCATTTTACCTCATTGTTGCTTGGCTTCTGTGCCTTCTCACACACGTCACACATTTGAAAGTGTGCACAATGTCCTCTTTCTAAAGGGCATGAGCATATGAACTCATCTATACAAGATCAGAATGCAGATTAATTTATCTAGAGCATAATTTAAAATAGGCTTAAAATAATATCTTAGCAGAAGAACCCAATAGCTATTATTTTACCAACTAAAGAATTAATAATTCAGAAAGACGTAAAAGGTATCTATATAAAATATAATAGGGATCAGTCCACCTGCTATGTTACAGAACCCAGGGTGAAATATAGCAGTTTCAAGAAGTGTTGAGTAAACTGCATAATAATTTAAGACTAAAGAGTATGAAGAATAATTTCAAATACAAAAGAAATGTGATTCAGTTAAAATTCCAGCTGACCTTCCACCAAAAGTGATGCTCCTGTGAAAAAATCATGGGGCACATAATGACTACAAGAGATTTTGAAGTATCATTCACAAGCTGGCATGTCTAGTATTTCAGTAATTGACAGAAATATACCAAGGCAAGAAGTTACACTTAGGGTATTAGAAGAAAGAGTACTACGTATCATATAATCATTTCCATACATTGAAGGCCATGAAATTTCTTTACAGAGCTGTAAAACCTCTAAATTCAAGTTTGCAAAGATTTTGTGGATCACAAAATCAGGGCAAAAGGCTTCTAATGTGTACAGAAGGAAGACAGTTCTGACATACGACTCTGAACTATGAATCAGTAGGTCTATGTCCTGCTCCAACAGATACTGCTCTGTATGTTTATTTCTCTGCTGCAAAACAACAGAGGTTCAGTTCATGAGTGTAATATTCTCAGACATATCAAGAAACAGGAAGAGTTATAGTTGTTTCAGTTGTTTCAGAGCTAGCAGGAATGATATGCCGTGAACACGTGAATACTAATCTGTTAAAGAATGAGTTCATAAATAGTGTAATAATAAAATGTGGTTTCTTTCTTGATCAGCAAGAGGATGAATAATGGCACTGTGAGACAGTTTACACATGCCTTTGGCAGCCACAAATGCCCTGGATATCAGGCAAAATTAACTGCCATGATCTATCCATGTGTTATCCAAAAAATTCTGCCAGTCTGCTTGATCCTCTTCTATGGCTGCCTATGGGGCAGCTTTTACTGAGACATATGTAATATTCAGCATGAATAAAGACTTGGAAACACACTAGCATATGTAGCATCTATATTTTAATGTCATCTGCAACATTCTCCATAATTCTTTCTGCAATCAGTCTTATCTGTAATTAGTCTAGTCTAAAAAGACCTGTTATAATAAATTGGTCATCCTGTTGCGTGTCTGCCTGTCTTGGTGGCTAGACAGAGAAGATTATTAATTATATGGTATGCGATATGATTTTCACAATGGCTGGTGCAACATAGTGACTCACAGATTATACAAATAATTTACTTAATTTTTACTTCTGCTAATTAACTTTGTTGTCTTTCTCTCTGATTCATATTCTCAGGAAGAAAACTTCTTGTTTATTACTTGTGTTCACAGGATTATGTCTGAAATATAGTTAAGTCACAAAAAGTGAATGAACATAAATTAGCTCTGCCCTTTGTTATCTGCTCAGTTAAGAGATCCTCTTAACAGTTGTGAACTTCACTGCTCTAGACAAGAGATACTGATAGAAAATAGCAATTTGTGTGACTAATTCAAGGAAAAATAATAACTTCCTTGTTAATCAGTGTTTAATTTTTCAAAGCTAGAGATCTCGAACCCTTGGAATCATTCAAATTTTTTGTTAAAGTATCAGAAATCTTTCAGGTTTACTACAGTCTATCTAAATGCTGAAAATGTGTATTACAAGTTACAGTCCCTGTAAATAGGAGGCACTTTGTCACATCCACTCTTCATTGTCTTTCTTACTGTGACATTTTAAACAGTCTGCTGGGATTTGTTGGCAAATCAATGTGTTGTTGGTGATCCTTTTTCTGTTAGACCCTTCCTGTCAGCACAGGGAACAAAAAATTATTAGGAGGAACTTGAATATAACTCCTTCAAAAGCTGACATAGGCCTTGATTATGGGTTAAAAATTCTTCACACAGCTCATCAGTAGAGGAACAAAGTGATTTAAGTGCTGTACTTCTTTAAGACCTTTGGGTACACATAATTTTGGCTAGGAATAGCATGTGAAATGTATTTTATCATCTCAACAGTTTTTAAAATAACTATGTAAACAGTTCATCCCCAGACAACACATAAGGCTTTATTTGGGAGAGAGACTTAGTATGATAAAGCTGACAGTCACTTTTTATTCAGGATAGATGTAGCAAGCTGTTACTACTTCATTTTTGAAAAAGAAACAAAAAAAATTCGATACCTCACCAAAGCATAAAGCTGCTTAGACACTGAAGATAAGAGTTTCTTTGGTGCTGATAAGTAGATGTGGGCATATCTGTGTACAAATCACCTAGGAAAAGACAAATAAAATTAGAGAAACAGTCAAAATGCCACACAGACGTAAAAGTAAAATGTCCTTGAAGTGAAAGAGAGAGTGGAAATTTCTCTGAAGAGAGGAATCTTGGGAACGTGCTGAGAAGTGTGAGAAGACAAATTGTCTCCAGTTACTTGATTCCTGCTGCGTTCATAGAAAGAAGATTTTGTAAATTCTTTGTAAATGAACAAGCTCTATCAAATAATTTCTCACCTGTAATGGAAATAGTTGGAAGCATTCCGACTGCTTATGACTTTAAATCAAAATGAGGCAATTGCTGTGGATTCTGTATAGCTATTCCAGAAAAGCCATATGTGAAACCAGTTAGTAAGAAGAGCCTGGGTACAGAGCCTCTGCTAATCTCACTTACTTAAATAAGAATTTGCATGATAAGACTGAAAATTTCAAGACTCACTGTACGATATTTGTGCATGCAATTTTAATAAAGTACATGTGAAACTCCCAGACAAACCCCAAATAGTTCCTAGGCTTTTCAGGCTTAGGAGCCTTCATGTGAATGATTCACATGCTGCAGAGGAAAGTGATAGAAAATAGTATTTCTTATGATTTTTGATTAGTTATTAGAAAAAACTCTGATGACATATGTTGAAAAGCTTTCAGCTGTCTTAGATTTTCCCCGAAGTTTTCTCACTTCTTGAGTAAAGAGTGAGTCTAAGAGATAAATCCATTTGCAGAAAAGAATATAAAAAAAATTCAGTCACACTAAACTTCTTTTATATGAATGCTTTTTTATTACAAATAGTTAGATCTACTGTGCCATTAAATATGAAGCATAGATACTAATATAGACCTGGACCATTTTAGATTTAAAGGTGCATTTAGCATGTGGTGTAGCCCATAGCATTTACAAAATACCGAAGCTGAACTGTGTGTTTGTAACAGAATCCAGTACATCAAGCTTTATTCCCACTTACTGTGCTGCCTATCATAGAAAGAAAAGTATGTTCTACAGTTTGCAGAATTCAGGCTTTTTATTTAACCCTATTACAATTACGCATGAACTTGCTTGCTTTTGAATACTGTAAATCCTTAAAGTCAAGGGACTTCAGCTGCAGAGAAAAACTGTAGAACTTCAGTCTAGGACTTGATATTGCTATAATAACAACATTGAAAATCATAAAGGCTGTTCAGTTCATTAGAGGGATGGAGAGATGTTTATAGTTTAGATAAAATAGGATCATACAAGTAGTAGACTATAAATTTAATGTAGATGTAACACCTATATTATCAGTGTCAAATGCAAATAGTCTTAAAAATTATTTAGTAATTTCAGTAGTATATTTTGTTGATGCAAGGTCAAACGTTGATGTAACAGCCAAAATAATAAAAGATTTTTTTTACGATATTATGTTCTCCCCATTTGCTCTGTCCTAGCATTCATGATAACTACAATGTTAACCTGCAAGTATCTTGATGTTTCAGAGTATTGCACCAAAGAAAACAAGACTGCATGGTGATCAAGAAAAATTACTGTTTGCTCAGGCAAAAGACGTTATATAAGGGAGAGAATCATGCATCAAATTTTTATAATGATATTGGATAGTTTGCTTTCAAAATTCTTAATCTAAATCAGGCTGTTGCAAATATTTATATAGTTTTGATATGCAGTTATACATTTATTACTTAAACAGGCATTCGGAAAAAAGAAATCAAAAATAAACCAGGAATGCTAAGTATGCCCATATAAAATTAGTGCTTAAGAAATCCACAGAGCAACTGACTTAAGTTTCTCATTCATTTCTCACTCTGTTGTTCTCAGATCAGTCTCTTTTTATGTTGGTCATTCCACTTACATGCCACAATGTATTGTTATCTTTAGTCTAAGTTAAAGAAAAGGTTTTACAAAACTCACTGATGTGTAAAATTATTACAAAGATGTACTTCGAAATACTGTTTAGGGACCGTGAGAACAAACATAACTATCATTATGGCATCATAATATCTCCCATTCCAAACTGAATCAAGTCTCATAAAGGTTTTCCCATTGTTTTTTGTATGTCACTAGACTTAAAGTTTGCTATAGTGTCTTTCTATGTATTTTTAGGTCTTAAATAAGAAATTCCAAAGTATTGGCAGCATTGCTTTCACATGCATCTGAAAAGAGACAGCAACCCTTTTCAATGACTGATACCACAGCCAGTATATGGTCCCATAAATTTCAAGTGACCCTTAGGATGACAACTCCTGAGACATTAGTTTAGTCTTCCTCCTGATAATTTACACAGCCAATATGACTTGAGATATACAAATCAGCAGCCAGGGAAGAACGGATATTGGCCACTGAGTCCACAAATATTCTCCTCTTAAAATTAATTAATATTTTGAATTAACTTTGTTTTCAGGCTCAAAAATATCAAGAACTAAATTTTTCATAGAATCATAGA